>APFE030919527.1:44965-146277 GCA_000404065.3 Pinus taeda | reverse complement strand
ATTCCCTTCTTATTCCATGTTCTTCACAGAAATCGAAAAATTCATTTGAGGTAAACTCCCCACCTCTGTCGGACCTAAGGCACTTAATTTTGTAATCTGATTCATTTTCAACCAAGGCTTTATAAGATTGGAATTTTTCAAATGCTTCGTCCTTGTGCTTCATAAGTCCTAACCAAACCATCCTAGAGAAATCGTCAATGAATAATATAAAGTATTCTTCTCCTCGAGGAGACCTTGTCCTAAATGGACCACATACATCTGTATGGACTAGCTCAAGAGGCCTGCTAGTTGATCTTTCCTTCTCAGGGAAGTTAGTTCTGGTTTGCTTTCCAAACTGACATGATTTGCATATGGTGTTGTCTGGAATTTTGATATCTGGAAGACCATGAACAGCCTGGTATTTGCATGCTTTCCTTATTTGTGAAAAGCTTAGATGCCCCAACCTCCGGTGCCATAACCAGCGTTCATCATTCTTGCTCAAATAACATTTTTGTTCTCCTTCTTCAAATATGTACAGATTATTTGGAGTTCTTCTGCCTTTGATTATTGTTCTTCCTATATCAAGATCACGAACACTACACCCATCTGATCGGAATATTACCTCGGTTCCATTATTGCACATTTGACTGACACTCAATAGATTATGCTTCAAGCCATCAACATTTCCAGCTTTGACCTTTTCTTTCAACTGAGCAATGCCTTTTCCTTTTATGGCTGTAGGGGTATCATTTCCAAAAGAAACTTTCTTTCCCTTTTCTAAAGCAGTATATGATTCAAGTTTTTCTTTATCACCTGTCATATGCTTCAAACATCCACTGTCGATGTACCATTGATTTTCCTATCCTTCTGCATATAAAGCTATCCCACATCTTTCTGGTTGCGGTTCCTTCATTCTCCATGTTTTGGCACTTGAGGTTTGTTCCTTCTGAGTTGTCTTCCAAAACCTGCTCCTGCATTCAGAATCTTCATGACCAAAATTATTACAAATGGAACATTCAATTTCATTTTCAAGGGTAGAAAAGTTGTTATAGGTCCTCTTCGTGATTGCAGGCATACTTCTTTGTTTTTGAGCTTCTCTAGTCATGATTGTCTTATAGGCAACACATTGAGCTGCTTTGTGACCAAAGTTATGGCAAGAGAAAAATTGGCCATTGAAGAAATTCCTGCGATTATCATCCAACCGATTGTAGTTTCTACTGACATCCATTCTTGAAGAAAATTGGGAAGATTTTACCTGTGGCTGGTTGTAGCTTCTGTTTGTCCTTAAGGTAGCATGCCCCTGATTTTCTTGATAGTCTTTGTTTGTTCTTGAGTAAGACTGTCCTTCATTTACCTGATGATTTTTATTAGGCCTTTGCTCACTCCTTCTTGCTGCATCAAGATAACTTTTGGAGGTGGAAGCTTGAGATGCTTCTCCATTATACCCCAGAACTGTCTTGATTAGAGGGGAACGTTGCACATTGATAATCTCATCCAGGGTTTCAGATCCTTTAACAAATTTGAGATTAAGGGCCTTCGTTTTCTCAATTTCTTTTCTAAGGCCAACAATTTCACATTCTAACTTCTCAAGAGATTTTTCCTTTTCATCAAGTTGACATTGCAGAGTATCAATCATCACATTCCTTTCTTCTAAACGTGTTTTGAGTCTAGAAATCTCTTCATAAAAGCCATCTACATCTATAGAATCCATGTAATCATCATCTTCAAAGGCCATTAAAAGTTTATAGTGATTACCTCGTTCATCTTCATCGTTATTTGATAGTTCATCACTATCTTGATGAGTGTAATAGCTTTTCTTATTTTCATTCTATTTCTTGTTCCATCTAACAAGTTCCTTCCCCTTGTCAATCTTATCCTTATGAGGACATTTGGCAGCATAGTGACCTACTCTTCCACAAGCAAAACATTTGAAAGGTAACTTACCTCTGAATCTTCCAGTACCCTGTTAAAGATTTCTGACAAAATTTGATTCTTCTTCTTCTTCTTCTGACATGTGTCCTAACTCATAGTACTCTCCTTTGCCTAAAGACTTGAAGGCAGCTACTCTCCTATCTGACGGACCTCCTTTCCTCATTTCATAAGCAGTTAGAATTCCATGCAGCTGAGACATTTTAAGGTTTTGTAGATTCTCCTTTTCTTCTATAGCAGAAACTTTAGATTCAAATCTAGAGGACAAAGATCTTAGAACTTTTTCAACCACAACAGCCTCTTTTATTTCTTTACCCAAGTTTTTCATACAATTAACAATCTCATCTACACGAAGAAAATAATTAGCCACACTTTCATCATTAACATCTTGAGATTTTCATATTGAATCCTGAGGGTTTGAAGTTTTGCTCGTTTTACCTGATCATCTCCTTCATAGCTCAAAACAATCTTGTCCCATATTTCCTTTGCGGATTTAAATTGCATAACCTTCACGAATTCTGATTGAGATAGACATCCTAGAAGAGTATTGACCGCCTTTACATTTGTTTCATATTTCTTCTTCTCAGCCGGATCTGTAGGAGTTGCTGATGGAAAAGTATACCCTGTGTCTATGATATCCCAGACTTTAGTACCAAGAGATTGAAGATAGGCAGTAACTCTTACCTTCCAGTATACGAAGTTTGTCCCATCAAAAATCGGTGGCCTGATTGATGCCTCCCTCTTTTAGTCGCTCATGATGAAAGATCTTCCTTCAAGCGATCAAGCTTCTTCTGAAGGACCTGCTCTGATACCAATTGTTGGAAATAATACTGAGAGGGGGGGTGAATCAGTATTATCACATCAATAAAACTTTTTCATTTCCATATTCAGATTCATATATGCTACTTCCACAACTTCTTATGATTCAGTTAGTTGATCCTTAACGAGTACATTAGAACATTATCAACCATATTAACAGTAAACAGGTGCAGTAAAATAGAACGGATCATCACACATAAGCCACACACATGAACACCATGATATAAGGTGGAAACCCAATGTGGGTGAAAACCACCTGCTGCAATATGTCTCTATCTTCTTTCAATTAGAAACTTCTTTTTACAATTGTACTGGTGCAGTCCTTTACCAGTACGCAGGATGCAACCTGCAGAGAGCTACAACTCTCTCTCATTTTCCAGCTTCTCCTGGAAGGGAGCTACAACCCCCTTATCTCTTGCACTAGCCAAGATACTAGTACGTAGGTGCTGGCCTACAGAAGGCTACAACCTTCTCTTTCTTCCAGGGACCACGTTTCATAAATTTTTTCAGACTGGATCCATGAACATCAATCAATCATGAAGAATTTTTGCATCAAACAATCTCCTTTTCACCAATTAGCACTGAATCGCGTAGACAATTCTCTGACAGTTGTATCCAAATCACAGTAACTGTAACCACACACCAAATCTAAACCCAGAACAAAAAATACTATCATTCAAGCTTAAAGATTAAGATCCATCAATAGAACTTATCCTTCTCCTTGCGCTCAGGTTCCTTCTTTATTCAGATCCAGATTTGCACCATAACCCAATCACAGTATTCCAGATCTAGCACTTTATCAGATATTCAATAACAATTCAGATGATGCTTTGCCAAATGATCTCCTTCCCCTTTTATAGTCTTAGGCCTTTCACAATACCACGGTCCAAAACCATAATAACACAATACCATGAACCCAATACTTGGGATCAACACTTTGGATGCAATACCACAGACCAAAACCATAGGATCAAAAACCTGTCGGACCAATACCATGAACCAACCATGAAAGTGCGTGAACTTTTCTCCACATGAAATAAACTTTGTCTCCACATAAAAGTGCATGAAATTTTCTCCACATGAAATAAACTTTTTCTCCACATAAAAGTGCGTGAACTTTTTTTTTTTTCTACATGAAATAAACTTTTCTCCGCATAAAAGTGCATGAACTTTTTCTCCACATGAAATAAAATTTTCTCTCCGCATAAAAGTGCGTGAACTTTTCTCCACATGAAATAAACTTTTCTCCGCATAAAAGTGCGTGAACTTTTTACATGAAATAAACTTTTCTCCGTATAAAAGTGCGTGAACTTTTCTCTACATGAAATAAGCTTTTATCTTCATGAAAGTGCATGAACTTTGCTGCACTATAATTTATCATCTGAGATGAGTGGGTTTCCATCAAGTACAACATATGTATCATAATGCCAACATATCTTTCTTTATTATTAATCTGACAAATTTCCCTTCATTGTTTAGAAGCTTGACACCAGAGGCAATCCTAGATCAGTAGTCTTCTGGACCCCTTTAATCCACAAATATGAATCTCCATACTCCTATACATATTCAATAGATCTATTTTTGCATCCAGTAGCAACCATGTTGATAGGAAGCCCTCCTACAAGAATCAATGTAGATGTCAGGAGGGTCCTATAGCTGTCCAAATAGTACAAAGTGGGATATTGATACTTGTACCAAAATCACACTGAAATTAGAATCTATGGTTGCGAATTGGCACCTTACAAATTGACAAGATATATCCCAACGAGATTATTTTATTTGGAGTACTACAGGAAAATAATCAACTCTTATGATGTATATTTTGTGAAAGCCAAGAAAAAGGCACAACTCTAAATAAAAGACTAGCTAGACCCCTTTGTGTGTAACAGTAGAGAAGTTGGAAGAGTTGCAGAGGAAATTCTTCAGGGGCTCAAACTCAAGCAAAGTTTCATCTGGAGATATGACCCCTTTGGTGTCATCTGTAATAAAAGATAGAAAAACAAATTGTCTCCCTACATCCACCACCGCATTCCACAAATAGAACACTATGCAAATCAACTGGAATGTGTGGAGAACACTCTAGTAGATAGGGATAGCACAGAAACTGTTATCAATAATGTGTTGATTGATTTAGAAAGAACACTTGATGAAGATTCCTTTGTACAGGTGCTAGAAGAATCCCAGTCCCAAAGGGAGACACAGGAACACAGTGAGCAACAACCAGAAGAAGAAATTCAAGAGCAAGAGGAATCTAAACAACCAAGCATATCAGAAGAGTTGGCTTGGCCAGAACACATCATGAGTAATCCTACTATTGTACAGACTCCTCTAAATGAGGATATGAATCCCAAAAGAAATAGAGAGGAGGCCACTCATTCAAGCAGGCCTATTGCACAGACTTATGTTAAAAGGAATACGTTGAATCCATTTTCAGAACATGAGTATACAGAGGAAACAGCTGGAACTATAGGTACAGAAAGAGCAGAAAGCAGGCAGACCACTCCCTCTAGAGGTACACAAGAACCTTCCACTTCACAAGCTCAAATGCTAGAGAGAAAACAGAGTGTGGAAGTATCCTCCTTTAGGGCTCCAACAAGCCAAACCTATTATATCAAGGGGAAATACAAAGAAATAAAAGCAAGAAATGAAAGCTTGAAGGCCCAAAGTTATGCACAATACCTTAAACTAGCGCCTACTAATCAAACAAGGCTAATGTCAACCTTAGATGTAAAAGAAGGTAAAATGCAAATGACCTCCATGAAGCCTACAACACAGCAACCCAGGTCCATATCAGATTATTTAAAGATATATTTTGAGGTGTTGGCGAAGGATATTCATCCTATCGACCAAATAGAATTACATAAGCAAACAGGATAAACGGTCTATTCTATATTGATCAGCAAGGCCATTACTGCACACCAACTCCAAAATTCGCTGAACAATATATCAACACAATTTTAGTTAGAGAAGTCCTCTTCACAGGCCAAGGACACTAGGATAAAGTCCTTGGAGGACTTAATCATAGAGCTGGGACATGATCCCAAGGATGTAAAAGTTGTAGAAAAACTAATTAAAAAGAAAATGATGATATAGCTGCATTGAAAAGACAACTTAAAATTCCTCCTCTACATCATCCACAAACAGCTGAAATATTGGAAGCTCAGAAGGAGGAAGATCTTATAGACTTAGTTCTTAATCTGAATGATCAACTGAAAGAAATAGAGAAAGAGCTAGATAACTTGATTCTGTCTAGACAAAGTGAGTTGGCCACCACTCAAACTATTCTTCCCACAATCTCTACAACAATACCCTCCACATTGGCTATTTCCTTAGCACCAACAGCTCCACTAGCGACAGTTATGCCAGTCACAAGTACATCTTCAAATGCAAGGACATCCATAGAAAAGACAGCTAAATTGGTAAAAGCCATGGAGGAAATGACCATCCAAGCTACTTAGCTTTAGAAACTTAGAGAAAAAGTGTCAAGTTTGGAGACTAATTGTAAACTTGCACATATACAATAGAAGGAAGAAGTTCGGAAGAATCAAAGAATGGGAGAAAGAATAAAAGTCCTTGAAAAAGACTTGACATTACAAAATCCATTAGGAGATATGAAGGAAATGCTTTGGGCCAACATCATTGACTCTGTCAGTGATGTTTGGCCATCTATTCAAGTAATTTTTGAGCAAACTGAACTGGTGAAGGTGGTCACCGAAGCAATTCATAAAACAAGAGAAGAGCTGGGAGAAAAACCAAAAGAGGCTAACCAATTGATAGAAATTTTAAACAGTAAAAACAGGTATTAGTTAGATGAACTGGGCATTGGATAGAGAACATGAACCATTATAGAAATTAAGAAGATTCTCACCAAAAGGAACATGATGCTCAATCTGGAGAAAAGATGCCAAAGCATCCAAGCTAACATTGATAGATTTATGACAAACTATGGTATTTTATGGGAAAAAGGACTTCCTAGTCCTTTGGTAATCCATGACAAGCTAATGACTCAGGAGGATTACATTGAAATATTAAACAAGTTGGCCAGCAGCTAAGATAGTACTTCAGAGGTAAAAGCTCTGCCCACTAGAAAGGTATTATATCATAGTTTGGAAAATCTATTTTTTATAGAACATGAGATAAATCACCTGTTCGTTAATAAGCCAATTTTTTCCAAGAACACTGAGGCTGATGAGATCTATAGAAAAATTCTAAGGATGAAATTTCCTGAAGGTGAATGGTGGGAAAATTTGATAGATTTACTGTAAAATTACTACAGTAAATCTATATGGCAGCCAGGTAAAATAGATGAAACAGAGTCAAAGTGTAGCAGGTAAAGAGTATCAGTAGATTGAAGACAGAAAGTGATTCCAGCACACAACGATAAAGCAACTGAGAGAGCCATATTCGAGTTATACCAGCCAGCACATTCACAATAAAAGGAACAACAAGAAGACAATTCTCCATCTGTCTCTATCTTCATGCTAAAGATATTTTTTCGGTTTCCTAGAATAATTCTCATATTGTTATGAGATATTTTGTAACACTTTTTGTATAAATAATTCACATTTTTAAGTAATTAGGGCTGATTAAAATACATTTTTGTAGACATTTTATATCAAGCTAAGGAGCTATTGTATTCATGATTGGACTGATTTTGTTGGATCATGAAATAAAGCTAAAGATATTTCACTGGATTCTTGTGCACATTTGGAACCAAATAAGTATTATCTCTTCATGTTTAACTATTTTTTTCTTGTCATGTTATAAATATTCACATGTTTTCTCTATGAAATCTGAATACTAAACAAGGAATGATATCTCATAACTAGATCAATGCTCTCCGTTTTGACTGTTTACTTTCTTGTTGCTTTCTGCGAAACTATCTTGGTCTGGGAATTCTTAATTGCTCCCTTACTTCCGTAGTTTTCCCCCTTAGGTCCATAGTAAAGGATTCTTAGCTGCCCTTTGCTACTGATCTCCTGTTTTTTTCATCTTGATCCTGATTTAAGGATTCTTCATTGTCGTTTTACGCTGGTTAGGACTACCTCATCCATTTGAACCTGCATAGTTGCTTTTTACTGTGCTAGCTTGCCCTGTGAACTCCTCCTTTAGTAATTGATCAGATTCAGTTAAGCCACTCTTTGGTTGACTCCATAGCCCAATGGCCTGAATACTTGTTCTACCCATCTATTTCCTTAATTCCACCACCCAATCAAAACCAAAACATCATGAGCACTAAGAACTAACCTGAAATCCCACCCAAAACAAAGTTAAATTATAAAGAGAGAGCCCTCTCTGGACTTAGGTTGGCTAGAACCCGAGTCTAAAAGATTAGGTTTGTGGTTACCTTAGACTATTCCTTCTTTTGATAACTTCTAGGGAAAATTCTTAGTGATAACAGATCCTTATAGTAACATTCCATCCAGTCCAGATTACTCCCACCTATCATCCGGGGTTGCTAAAGTCTTAAGGAGGGGAGTTGATTTTAAATCAGCATTCCTCATTCATTCATTTGAAACTCATCCAGAACCCTCAATACCACCAGGATCACCTAAAACTAAGTCTGACTTGGGTGTTAATTTACCAGAATATAAACCGATAGATTTAATATCCCCTACCACTTATTCATTTCATCCCACTTTTGGACAACTTGAAGCTTATACTTCTGAACAAACCGAAGAGAACTACTCTGTGTAGTCAAATCCACTCTTTGAAACAAAGGAAGGTATTCATCTACAATTCCAAAAGTTAGTTCTTATGACTCCTTTGAAATCATTCAGGAGATCCCCTGCTTCTTCACCTCCAATTAGTTTTTCAACCCCTCAATCACCTTCTTCAACTTATTCTTCATCTTCTTCAACTTCTTCATCCACATAAACACCTCATACACCACCTCCCACTATGGCTTTCCAACCTATTGTATAGGCTAGATATGCAACTTTGGTCTTACCTCCCAATCTCCATGCATTCCCAACTAGATACTTGAAATACCTTCCCAGGTATAATGAAGAGACCAGTGCTTCTGATGAAGACCATCTTTAAGCCTTTTTAGAATTTGTACATAACATGAATATTGAATGAGAAAACGTTTACATGAGGTTTTTTTTATAATCGCTTGAAGGAAATGTAGGAATTTGGTTTAGGAAGTTACCTGCAAATACCATTAGAAATTGGGAAGAACTTACAACTATATTTAAAAACCAGTGGCGTGTGAAAAAAGATCCTCTTTACTTTCTTACTAAGTTTGATGAACTTAAAAGAAATTTTGGTGAACTTGTATCATACTTTGTCAAAAGATTCAATAATATTTATCATAAAATGCCCCCTAATTGTAAACCCCTTGTAGTAGCAGCAAAGTCTAGATTTTCTAAAGCCTTTGATGATGATTTTGTTGTTACGCTGAGAGAGAGAACTTCAAGAACTCTTGAAGATATGCAAAAAAATTCTATTGAGGTATAAGAAAACAGATCCGCTTCAACTTCTTTGAAAGCTAAAGAGGAAAAGGCCCAAAGAAAACTCAAATCAACACCAGAAGGCTTCTAGTTCCTCTAAGACTAAAACTGAAGATTCTGAAATAGATGAAATAACTTATCTTCTTAGGAATCTATCTAATAGAATTTTCAAGATTGATAATCAACCTAGGACAACTCAACAAACAGATTCCACACCCCAAAATCAAAATCAAGGTCGGTATCAAATAAATCCATCATTACAAATTCTTCAGAGACCTAGTAATGATCAACAGGTTCCCACTCCTTTGTTGATAGATGGTCAGCAACCTAATGATAATACTATGACCATCATTGAAGATAAAAATAATATGGATACTTCCTCTGATCAAACAATTATTATTCTTCTTACACAACAAAATCAGGTTCAATAAGATCAAGAATCTTCACAGGTTTCTAAATACCATGCCTTCTCTGAATTTTTAATTGCAGAGTTGAACAAAAGATATGACCTTAGGCCTAGGCCTTGCCCTGGAAGACCTCCTAAGGAAACTCCAATAATTGAACCTTGTACCAAAATTTCTCAAGCTCAAATGACTTTTATTAGACCATTAGAACAACCAATTGATATTCCTCAAAATGGCAAAAAATATATTGATTGCATTTAATGTTGAAAAAGAGTTAGAAAGAGTTAAAATCTCCATTCCTCTTTCAAAACTTTCTAAAAAATCTGGGTATAAAATTAGGTCTCCAAATGGATAGAAAATACCTCGGTTGATGCTGAAGGTGATATCATCAGTTTGCAAGATGAAAAACCAGCAGTTTTTTCTGGCCCAAGCTCAGATATGATAGATGAAATAGTGCCTCCTTTCTATGTAACTCTTAAGACAAATGATTCCATGTTGTATAATTGTATGTTTGATTCTGGAGAATCACATAACTTCATGCCAAAAACTATCATGGATCATTTGAAACTTGACATAACTAGATCCTATCATGACTTGTACACCTTTGATTCGAAAAGGGTGCCTTGCTTAGGATTGATTAAGGATTTAGTACTCACCCTTGTCCAAATTCCAGTGAAAAGTGTAGTACTTGATATAGTTGTCACAGATATCCCTCCCAAATTTGGAATGCTCCTTTCAAGGTCTTGTTGTGCCAAATTAGGGGGGACTCTTCATATGGATATGTCTAATGCTACTATTCCAGTTTATGGGGGGGAACGACTAAGATTATATAGGGATGTCAGATTTGTGCACGATGTTTGCAAAATAGACCAGCCAAGGAACCATCCCATTTATGTAATTGACCAACATTTTGGTTGCTTTCGACTCTCTTCAAACCAAGTGCATGAAACTCAGGTTAAAATTGAAGATGTAATTGAAATTCCAGTACTAAATAAAACTAATATATGGAAACTATTCTTTGATGGCTTCTGTACAAAACATGGAGCAGGAGATGGAGTAGTTTTAATATCACCAGAAAAAGAAAACATTACCCAATCATGTAAGCTTGACTTCGAAGTTACAAACAATGTGGCTAAATATGAAGCATTCCTTTTAGGATTTCAATTAGCTAAAAGCTTAAAGATTCAAAACTTAAGTGTTTTTATTGATTCAAAAATTTATTGTCGAACAAGTGAGAAATATTTTCTAGACTAAACACCATAGACTTAGGTCTTACCGAAATGAAGTATGGAATTTAGTTGAAAACTTATTTGATGCTTTTAATTTAACTTATATTCGAAGAGATCGGAATATTCATGCACATGCCTTAGCTATTTCTGCTAGTTCATTTAAAATTCCTGATCAGACTAATTTACTCTACCAAATATAAGTCAAGTATAGATCATCTATCCTAGATAATTTGAAACACTGGCAGATATTTGAAGATGATGAAAACTTGAAATCTTTTCTGCAACTTGTATATCAATTTCTCTTCTACAAATTGATGAATATAGATCCAAAATAAAAGAAAATACAAGTGAGAATGATACTTTAGATTTTAGTTCAAAATTGCTGATCATAATATTATTCAATTGTCGAACAATTTTATTCCCAAAGGCTTGATACCTTTAGAAAAATTGTTTTATCAAAATGATGTTCTCCGAAATCCTCAGTACATTTCTTCGAAATAGGACATAGAAGAAATTAACATTGGAACAAGTGATGATGTCAAAAGCATCAAAATCTATTCATCTCTAGACCCTGAGGTTAAAACTCAATATCTTAAGTTACTTCAAAATTATAAGGATGTTTTTTCTTGGACCTACGCTATTCTAAAATCTTATGATACTTCATTAATACAACATAAGATCCCTTTGAAGCCAGAAGCAACACCTTATCAACCAAAACTTAGGAGGATTAATCCAACCCTTCTACCAACTGTCGAAAGGGAAATTAAGAAAATGCTAGATGCCCAGATCATTCTCCCTCTTAGATATTCTAACTGGGTTGCAAATTTAGTTCCTATCAGGAAAACAAATGGAGAAATCAGGCTTTGTGTGGACTTTATAAATTTGAACAAAGAATCATAAAAGGATTACCCTTTGCCCAAGATGGATCAGTTACTTCAAATGGTTTTAGGAGCACAAAGACTTTCTATGCTTGATGGTTTCTCAAGTTATAATCAGGTGAATGTTGATTCGACACACAGGGAAAAGACAACCTTCACTACACCGTGGGGTACATTTATGTACGCTATAATGCCATTTGGCTTATCAATTTCTGGAGCAACATTTCAGATAACTATGGATGTAGCTTTCATGGGCCATGTAAACAAATTTGTGGTTATTTATCTTGATGACGTTACCATTTTTTCTAAATCTGATAAGAAACATCTAAAGCACTTGAACAAGGTTTTTGACAAGTGTAGGAAATTTGGGATATCATTGAACCCTAAAAATTCTTTGTTTGCTATCAAAGAAGGAAAACTATTAGGCTATATAGTCTCAAAGGAAGGAGCAGTAATTGATCCCAAGCATGTGTCTGCAATTGAAACAATGACCTTACCTAGAAACAAGAAAGAAATTCAATCTTTTTTGGGTAAGATTAACTTTTTAAGGAGATTCATCCCAAAGTATGCAGAGATTGTAAAAGATATAACTGACATGCTTTGAAAGGATCATGAAGTTAAATGGACTGACTCTTCCATGCATGCACTTTATCAGATCAAGAAAGCTATTTCTGAAGCTCGCATCTTAGCCAGCCTTGATTATACTAAACCATTCAGTATCTTTTTTTTTCCTTAGAAACAACCCTTGCTGCTATTCTATTACAAAAAAATGAAGATTCCCATGACAAGCCCATAGCCTTTTTCAATAAGGTTATGAGAGATTTCGAGCTTAAGTATGACATAATCAAGAAGAAATCCTATGCCCTCATTCAATCCCTGAAATCTCTTAGGATGTATGTCCTACATTCACCTATTATTGCTTATGTTCCAAATCTTGTTGTAAAAATCGTTTTAACTCAACTTGACACTGATGGGAAAAGAGGTAGGTGGATCACTCAAATATTTGAGTTTGATCTAACTATCAAAACTACAAAGCTAGTAAAAGGCCAAGGATTAGCGAAGCTTCTAGCAGTATCCAATTGCAAAGTGCTTGGAATCAATTCTATTTTAGAAGTACAAGGGAAGAATCCACAAGAACCTTATGTCCTTGTACAGGAGAAGAATCCACAAGAACCTTCTGTCCTTGCACAAGGAAAGAATCCACAAGAACCTTTCCTAATTCTACAAGGGGAGAATCCACAAGAACCTTCTCTTCAACCTAAAGAAAAAAATCCATAAGAACAATTGCATTCAGATCAGATTAGCCCTTTACATATTGATGACAAATTTCTATTGTCAGATTGGTATAAATACATTGTAAATTTTGTACTCCATTTTGAATGCCCAACATCATTTTCCAAAGCCCAATGTAAAAGTCTTAAATTGAAAGCAGTCAAGTACTGCATCATAAATGCAAATTTGTACTAGAAAGATCCACTGAATATTTTGTTATTATGTTTAACAAAATAAAAAACTGAAGGAATCATTGATCAGTTCCATACAGGATTTTGTGGAGGACATTATGCTTGGAGAGCAACAACATACAAGATTTTAAGGGGAGGATTTTATTGGCCAACATTGTTTTTACATGCAGGGGAAAAGGTTAGAGGTTGTGTTCCTTGTTAGATGTTTGCTGGTAAGCAGAAACTAGCAGCTCTTCCACTAGTACCATCAATAATCTCAGCACCGTTCCTTCAATGGGGATTAGATTTTATTGGAGAAATCCATCCCACTTCAAGTAATAAGCACATATGAATCCTCACTGCAACAGACTACTTCACTAAATGGGTAGAAGCAATTCTGGTAAGAAATGCTACTAATTCGATAGTAATGAAATTCATTGAAAAGAATATCTTATCTAGGTTTGGTTGCCCAACTCAAATTGTCACAGATAATGCAACAACATTCTCTAGTGTTAAAATGATTGAGTTTTGCCAGAAATATCAGATTTTGTTACATAATTCAACTCCATACTGCCCTAAAGGTAATGGCCTCACTGAATCTTCAAATAATAGTATGGTAAAGGTAATGAAAAAGACACTAGCAGATCATAAAAAGAGCTGGGACTCTCATTTAGTTTATGCAGTATGGAAAACAAAATAACTCCAAAAAGATCTACTGGTAAATCCCCTTTCTAGTTAGTCTATGGGAAAGATGTAATTTTTCCCACCAATTTGGCTTTCCCAGTTTTAAAATTCTCGCAAGACTCAACAGATGAACCTGACGATTTTTCAAGAAGGATAAATCAGATTATTGAACTAAATGAAAACAGAGATGAAGTTCAATACAAATTGAAGAAATATCAGAACAAGATGAAAAGCCTATTTGACAGAAGAGCCAGAGAAAGGAACATCAGAGAAGGTGATCTAGTTCTAAGATGGGACTCTAGAAGGGAGGAAAAGGGAAAGCATGGCAAGTTTGACAACCTATGTTTTGGTCCATTAGCAATTGTTGAAGTAAAGGATAACAACACTTTTGTGCTAAAAAATCTTGAGGGACAATATTCCACTTATCATGTAAATAGAAGGTTTCTCAAACATTTCATTCAGTACTAAGTTGGGATACATTTCGTTGTAAATACTCCGGCTTCTTTTACTTTTTAAGCTGTTAGTGAGATTTTTGTAGCAAAAGATTCTAGAGCCCGAGGAGAAGGCACAGGGACTTGCAGGTTCTCTACATTCTACTGGAGAATGTAGTCCCCAGTTGGAGCCAATGTTGTAGCATTTTTTGGTTTTGATAAGTTAGAATAAATTAGACAAAAAAATGAAAATGTATATACAAAATGTTAAGATAGGATATGGACAAAAAGAATATTAAATAAAAAATGTAAGAAAATATTTTGATAAATATGTCCATAACAAAGAAAATGTTAGGGTAGATTCCCTAAAAATTAAAGGCAAAATAAAATGTTAGGATAGACAGAAAGCAAAAAGAAATAAACTCTGAAAGTATTGCAAATCTAAATGTCACTACTTTATTCTAAATTTAGTTTGAAAAATAATAGTCATGTGCAATTTGTTTAGATGCCACACTAGGTTATTTTATCCAATTACATAGCTGCATCATAATTGGATTGGTTCACATAGGTAGAAAATAAATTGGCTCAACAATTTAATCTAAGCCGATGGAAGAAATAGGGTATAGAGTTAGATTGTTCATAAAAGGAAAATATTGAGTTGCTAGTTCAAATGCACTCTGGAAGGATAAGTAAAAATGTTAGGAATAGAAGGGTAGGTAGGTTTTGAAATGTTGAAATGGTTATTTTCTAAGGTAGAATATTGCATCACATCATTCTTAAGTGAATGAACTATTAGGTGGAATAAAGTGTGATGTGCGATGTGCGATAATATTGTCAACCGTTAGATGACTGTTGATTCCTGACCATAGGATCATATCGCATTGCATCATTATTAAGTGAATGAAATGTTGGGGGTAAGAGAATGTGATTTGTGATATGCTATAACTTCATTCATTAAATCACCCAGACCCACATCCGCTACATCCACCTATCATATCCTTCATAAACGTTCATTCCCCGCTCATACGATAAACTCGCTCCACATCACTTTCACTTCATTAAGCTCTGCCTAACCATATTAAACCTATCATTTAACCTTAAATAATCTTATACTACCAATGTTTAAATCTCTGGGCCCCATCCTAAGCCCATACTCTATCACCCATTTGCTTCTCTCACTCGACTACCGTTAGATCAACTTCCCTCTAATCCAACACTCCACATCCATATCGGCCGTGCCCAATGGATAAATAATACCCGTACGATGAAGTGGTTTTCCTTGGCCCCCTAAGGCTATGTGTCACACGCTGGGATATATCGGTGAGCCCTCCTCAAAACCACCTTCGCCTCATAAGCAGTGTGACGACCCTTTAATACCGCCTCCTCGCCAACTCGATAAACCATTGATTATTCAAACATTCGCGCCATATTCAAAAAATTTCCCATTAAGCTTCAAACCTCGAAAACCTTTGTTTTCGTGCCTTTCACCCGTTTCACAGTTAAAACCCATTAAACCCTTCAGCGGTACCCTGAACCTCTGCAATGCCATTTTACCTCCAATTACATTTAGAACACTGCAACAATTCCTTCCTCGGGCATATTTGTCCAAACAAAGCCATCAATCGCCTTCCGTGTGAACCTGTGTTTTCTTAATTATTGTTGTGTTTTGCAGGTAATCAGCCGAAGACCAGAGCATTGGATAAACAACTCTGATACTAGTTGCAGAGCCTGTTTACACCAAGACTCTACCAAAACCTGTATACACCAAGACTTGACAAGAAGACCATTACATAAGGAACGAACAGGAAAATATTCACGCAAAGCCTTGACTGTTAAAACAGAGGAAGAAGACAGAGTATACAACTTTCATGGTAAAAACGCTCAGGGATTATTTCTTCATCCTAGATGAAGTCAAGCATATATTTTTGGTAAAGCCCACTTTTACTAAATACACTGAGATGGATGAAATCTACAGGAGGGTAAAAAAGATTTCTATCCTAGATAAGAAACACTGGGAAGAATTAACAGATTTACTTGATTAAGGACAATTAAACAACATTCAGCTTTTGAGGGAACAGTCAACTATCCTCAACTGCTTTTCAACTTTTTCAGTGACAATCATCAAACATCACAACACCAAAGCAGTGCTAGATCATTAAACAGTTTTATTTTTTATTGTGTAAATAATCTATTTTTGTAAAAGCAGTTTAGGATATTTTTGTCCTACTGTTGTATAAATAATTCTCTTTACGAGTTATCATGGGTTGCACCCTTGATGAAGAATTTCTAGACATTTGATGTACTTTACTTTTCTAGAACCTCAATATGAAGCAAAGGATTCTGAATTCTGTTTTGCACAGTTTGTGTTTCCTGTGAGTTTTTCCACTATTACTCATTATGTTTTTCTTCATATTCTTATGACTTTATAGAGATAACTAGGTAGGAATAATTGTGTCTCAATATATTCCTATAAGCTTCTAAAGTGATAATCATTAAAGAGAATGGATTAATGAACTGTCTATTTAATTAATTCCCTCTAAATCAATAAATCATCAACATCTTTTTGTAAGCATAAGCATATTCTATTGAACCTTCTGAACATCAGTCAAAGGTTTTCATACTTATGATTATTTAAATATCTATTTGAGAATTGTGATAATCATATTATTTTTTGTTTTTTGCTCACCACTATTCAAGCTTTATCACCGTGTAAATATTTATACTAGCCCTTGACTGAGATATTGATACTATTCAAAAGGTTAGGCATATCATTTCTATATCTGTTTCATTCATTGGTCTCCCAAAAAAAAAAACCCCAAAAAATTTATCTTAGATGCTCTGGCATAATAGTTGACCATTATTATCTCAGAGATACAACAACTATTACGAACTATGGAGTCATACTCCTTCACCATAAAATCAACCCAAATTGGCTGATGCACTGCTTCCTCAAATGAAGATGGCTCGGTCTCAACACATTCTCCAGAAAGGGCCATGTATCCAGAGTACCTCTCAGATGACCTACTCTATCTGTGATGAGAAGATGGTGCTCCCACATTCTCTCTCGCATCCTCCAAGAATCTGTCAGCTTCGTTTTTGCACTTCTGTCCATCTCTAGAAGACTCTGCTTGAGTGGATATCTCCACTCCTTGAACCTCTACATGTGACTACTCCACATCAGTTTGAGGCTCCTCCTCATTAGGATCCAACAGTTCCTCCATAGACTGTAGTTGGAGCTTCCTCTTAAGGGAAAATCGCATGGCCTTCTGCTCATCAAACTTGAGATCTCTACGAACCACTATCCTCCGACTAGTATGAAATTACACCCGATAGTTGTGAGCTGTATCAGTGTACCCCACAAATATCCCCAACTCTGTTGTTGACTCAAGCTTCTTCCATGCATCCTTTGTCACATGGCAACATACCGATGAGATAAAGATCCCGAAGTGACCCACATCTGGTCTCTTATGGAGAAAGCTTCCTCTGGTGTCTTCATCCCAAGTATGCGATGCAGGCTTCTATTCTGCAAAGAGACCATTGTGTTGCATGCCTGAGCCAACAAGTGAAGCAGTAGGCCTTGGTCGTGCAACATTGCATGTGCTACCCCTACAATAGTTATGTTCTTCCTCTTGGCCACCCCATTATATTGTGGGTTATGAGGTGTCGTCGACTCTCATTTAATTCCTTCCACCACATAGAAGTCATTAAACTATTGAGAGACATATTCTCCACTGTTGTCACTTCTCAAGGCCTTGATCTTCTTCCCTGACTCTTTCTCGACCAAAGCTTTGAACTCACAAAACTTTGTGAAAGTTTTGTCCTTCTTCTGCATGAAATAAATCCATCATTTAGGAGAATAGTCATCAATGAAAATCACATAATACCTTTGCTTCACTGTGGATGCCATCAAGAATGGTCCACACAAATCTGTATGAACTTGCTATAAGATAGCCTCTACTCGACTGTCTCAATCATGAAAGGAAGACTTGGAGTACTTTCCCAAGGTACAATCTTTGCATGTGTCAACTTTCTCAAGCTAACCTTTGGGAAGTCTTGTAGATATCTGTTGCATTATCTTTAAAGCCCCATGACACAAATGGACGAACTGCATATGCCACAACTCGCCAATGTCTTGGCTTTGCACCATTTTTTCTTTCGTAATCAATGCTGCACAACCATCTACCTCTAGTTTATAGAGATTCTTCATCTGAATCCCTATCCTCTTGGTCTGACCCGTGGCTATGTGTCTGAGGAATGCCTTTCCTTTACTGAATACAACATCGTAGCGTTTTTCCTCCAACATCACGATCGATACCAAGTTCTTCTTTAGTCTAGGCACATACATCTCATCTATCAAGGAGAGAGGAGCTCCATGCTCCCTTTGAAAAGCAATCGTGCCCACTCCTGAAACACTATACCTTCCGTCATCACCCATCTCTATGCACATCTTGAGGTCTTTCTCCTCCAAGGCACTAAATAAATTTTTATCACTGGTCATGTGGAATGAGGCTCCACTGTTAAGATACCAGACACAATCATTCATCGATGACACCATGCATGCGATGAGGGTAAAGTCCATTTCAAACTAAGAGGCTAATACCTCACCTTTTGATCCTTCTGAGGATCCCTTCTTGGACTTCTTCGATGGGCAATTAGTCACATAATTTCCCATCTTGTGACAATCAAAGCATATTACTTTAGACAGGTCACCCTTCTTCCCTCCATGAGAATAATTCGATTTGAAATGGGAAGCCTTCCCCTTCCCTTTTCTTGCCTTACCTTCTAAGGCCAGATTTTCTTCATCATCATTCTTGGATGAAGAACCATCTCGTGTGCTCCTTCTGATATCCTCCTGCATAAGATCCAATCATAGTCATTCCTAATCTGGTAGTTTCTCCCTTCCACTCACATAGTCTTGGTAGCTATTCCAACTCTTTGAAAGGCCAAGGAGAGCGAGGCTCACCATATCATCATCGACAGTAGCTGTTACCACACTTCCAAGCTCATCTTTGTAGGTGGTGAGCTTGTTTAGATATGTGGAAATAGTATCACCCTTCTCCATCTTGATTCTTCGAAGCTTATCCTTGAGCGCCAATTTCCTCTGGTCGCTATTGTTCTATTAGAGGTCCTTCAATGTCTTCCACATTAAAAATGGAGTATCCTTTGCATCGAGAAAATATGGTCTCAAACTCCCTCAATGATGATCAGTCTCGCCTTCACTACACACTTCTTCCACTCAGCCAACTCTTTTGCATTAGTTGAAGCTAGCTTTGGGATTTCTTGATCAATAATTCCTTCAAGCCATTGTGTTCTAATACAGCCTCCATTCTATCTTTCCATGCTATGTAATTCGAGCTACCTTCCAAGGAATACTCGAGAATCAAGCCATAGAATTCCATTGGCCAACCTTGAAGTATGATATGAATTCAATTTGCACCTGCAACCCCGAATTTCAAACTTCAAATTCTCTTCTCAGTATATTGTTCACAGCTTTGATACCATGTAGAGAATCTACTATAGGTTAACAAGATAATGCAATATAAATCAAAGAAGAATACTATAACCTACTTCTACTATCAATTTGCAAAAGCTTAAAGATCAAGCTGAACAATATAACCAAAAGAAGAAGAATCAATGACACAATACACATGAAAATACTTTGGGGAAAGCCTCAGCTAAAAACCCCACACTATTATATTATCATATATGGTGGAAATACATAGGAATTATACAAAGCCTTATCTCTCACAGTTTAGCCAACTCTTAGTACAATCCTCACAGATGCTCACAGGTAATCTTGGCTTATCTTCAGCCTTCCTCTCTACCCTCCAAACTCCTATTTCCTTGCATTGTTCCTTTTGGATCATTAGCATATTACCAAGTGGATAAACAAGCCTTCAAAACTGCGTAATCCTCAAGGATGAATCCTTGATTGCATGCATGAGTTTTCTGCATGAGAAAACACATGCAACTGATAGTCATTGTCCTTGAACATTTATCTCAACTGGGTATTTCTCATAATAGACATGCATGAGTTTCTAATGAGGGAATCTTTACTTAACTAGAGGAGCACTAGTTGAGTGCATTAATGCATCAACTAACTGTTAAATCACTATTAGTTTCTCAAATAGTTTGGAACTAATTTAACTGGAATTAAATTAGTAAACTGAGTTAACTAATTACAAATCAAATAAACTCAATCTTATCTCCTTAATTTAAGGGATAACTCTTGCATGACTTCAGAAATACTTCTAACTTGAATTTCTCCAACTAATTAATTTAAAATAAACTAATTAATTATTTCCTAGTAGTTGTTAAGACTAAATTCGATTTTAATTCACAATTTAATTCAAGGAAAAATTAAATTGGAATATTCTTGTTGCCATATTTCAACAAAATGAACTTGAGAACTGACTTGCAACATACCTATGTGACTGATCATGAAGGTTGCACAATTTCCACTGGGAAGTCGGGAGATTGACTGCCAAAACTGCACAAGGCATAGTCCAGGCTGTCAGGAGGTTGTCTGACTACTGGAACTATGCAATGCATAGTCCAGCTTGGCCTGCTGAGGAGTGAAACTACATAATACCCAATTTCAGTCAGTAGTGACATGCAACCAACAAACTGCATTGCGCATTTTCTAGGGCTAGCAATATACTGTGTCCAAGAATTGCGCAATGCAAGTCTGGAGGTTAGTGCTTAGCCAAGCTTGCACAATTTCTAGAGGGAAGGGAGAGCCTTCGCTTCTGTAAATGTGCAGTGCTAGCTAAGCAAGGCACAGTGTGGGACAAGGCAACCCAATCCAGCCGACGGGCGACTGAAAACATGAGAAGTCTGAATGCATGGTGAGATGAGTGCAAGCAAGAATGAATGATCATTCATACAAACAACAATTGTAGGATTTAGAAAATAGGAAAGCATGCATGTGTGTGAAATGAGTCGCTGCAACGAACACCATCTGTGCAAAACAGTGTCATGCATGTGACAACAGTGAGATGCAAACAAAAACTAAAATGGTTCTTACACAAGCTTACAGATGCAAACAAAAACTAAAATGGTTCTTACACAAGCTTACATACATGTAGATGACAGCAAGTGCTCACTAAAATCAAGCAGACAACTCTTGCATGAAGCAATACACAAAAAGCGACAAAAATTCAACGTAAGACATGAAAAGTGAGCCTACCCCAAACATCTAAGTTGAATGTGCTGAGGACTCCTAGATGTAATGCGGGATGTCAAAGATGCAAGGTCAATGTGAGGAATGAGCTTTGTAGCATCTGGTTGATGAGTTTTGATAAAATCGAGGTTGTGATGTGCATGCCACAAATCTAGGAAAAGCGACACTTGACGAGAGGTTTTTAAAATGATCCTTTCATGTAACGTCCAACTGCTAAAAATAGATCCCTGAATCAAGGGATGCATTTGCATGCTGCCTTGGGAGAAGTAGTCCATGCATGCAAATCAGGTTTTCTCGGTCCCGGAGGGAACGAGTCAACCCAACTACACATGCAACAATCTGCTCAGCTGAGGGGGAAAAATGCACATTTCTGGGAGGGAGCTGGGCTGGATGCCTAGAGAGATTATGCAATTTATTGGTAGAGCAACTAACTACTACCTAGAATTGCACAATTTCTGGGCTCAGCAGCCCTGCTAGGAGGAATTGCGCAATTTTCTCAATGAACAGTGATAGGTATATTTGCGCAATTCTAGAGCCTAGCAGGCTACCAAATAAAATTGCACAATTTCTGGAGAGAAGGCTAGTTTCCCTTTAGAATTGCACAATTTCTTGAGGGATTTTCTTAGCCTGCAACTGGACCAAGTCCTGTGAAGCAACCTCTGAGGGGGATGCAACAAGATTTGATGGATAGGCTATCATTCTGCAAGAAAATCATTAAATCTTGTGTACTTGGCAAGACAAGACATGCTACTATGAAAGGTTGGTAGGGAGGCTCCAAAATGAAGATAAGGAAAATTTTTGGAGGGTGGTTGTAGCCACTACAACATGACTCTAAGTTAGAACCTAACAAGGGGAATGAAAAAGGGAAGCAGATTATTGCTGCGGAGCCCAATGCCACTGTCGTCACCACAAAGAGCCAAAAGGAAGAACTCGAAGATCGAGAGGAGTAGGAGCATCTCTTCCACTCCCAAATGTGGGTAAAGGGTTTCCCGTTAGAGTTCATTATCGAGAGTGAGAGCAAAAATAAACTCATTACAATAGACATCGTAAAGTGGCTGGGATTACTAACAACAAGACACCCACAATTGTACACCATCGCATGGCTTCACCAAGGACAAGATCTGCGTGTGAACCAATAATGGCACCTTCCATACAGTATCAAACCCTTCTCGAATGAGGTACTATGTGACATTGCTCCCCTTTATGTTTGTGATGTATTATGAGGCCAACCATACTTGTGAAAGCGGCATGTTGTGTATGAGTTAAGGCCTCACGTTGTTATTGTTACATTGGGAAATAAGTTATACAGGATACCAAAGGTAGCATCGCCTACCACCATATCTCTATTTACTGCAAAATAATGCAGTAAGCTAGTTTTGAAAATCGAGAAACTTGTTTTCTCGATGATACGTCCTCAAGGAAAGAAGAAGATGGTGGCCACAACCTCCAAATGGGGCTCCTCCACACAATAACAACAGATGGACAAGGTCATGGAGGAGTATGAGGACATCTTTACCTCCCCTGCAGGGGTGCCTCTACACTGTCAGGTCAAGCACTCCATCGATCTAACCCCGGTGCGTTGTTACCCAATGGACCAATATATCGGTGCTTTATTTTCTAGAGAATGATGAAATCAAGAGGCGAATTCAGGAGTTACTGCAGAAAGCACACATTCAACTGAGTTCATCACCCTGTGGGAGCCTGATCGTGTTGGTACAGAAGAAGGATGGGACTTGGAGACTTTGTATTGATAATCAAGTGCTGAACAAGATCATTGTCCGAAATAGGTACCTGATACCACGGATTGATGACATTCTGGATCAACTCAAGGGGTGGGGGAATATCTCAGCAAGATCGACTTGAAGTCTAGATATCACCAGGTACCAATCGAACCCTCCAATGTGTGGAAGATTTCCTTCAAAGCCAAGGAGGGCCTTTTCGAATGGTTGGTTATGCCTTTCGAGTTGACAAATTCTCCTGCAACCTTCATGAGGCTTATGGATGACATCTTGTGGCCATTCACTAACTCATTCATAGTGGTATACTTAGATGATATCCTGATCTTCAGGCAGAGTTGGGAAGAGCACCTCCACCACATTCGACAGGTTCTCCAAACACTACGGCAACATAAGATGTGTGCCAATTTGTAGAAATGCACTTTTGAAATGACCCGGGTTCAATATCTGGGACACATTATTGATGAAAGGGAGGTGCATGTGGATCCAGCCAAGATCCAAGTCATTCAGGATTGGCCAGCCCCAACTACTCTGATGGAGCTTCGCAGATTTCTAGTTCTTCCAATTTCTATTGTAGGTTCGTGTTGGGGTTCTCTCATATCACTTGACCCTTGAGTCAAGTCACCAAAGGAGGAGCGAAAGAAAAATTATTTTGGTCTGAATCTCAACAGAAGGCATTCATAGAGTTGAAGCATCACCTCTTCTCTACACTAGTGCTCACATTACGAGACTTACAACAACCATTTGAGATCAAGACGAATGCCTTTGAATATGCTATTAGGGTAATCCTTACTCAACAAGGGCATCTAGTGAGATATAGTGAGACACTTTCAGAAAGAGTCTGGAAGTATACCACTTATGACAAAGAGATGTATTCCATTTTGCAGGCTTGTTGACAATGGAAGCATTACATTTTGGGGAAGGAAATGATCATCCACACAGACCACTAACCCCTACAGTTTATACAGATGCAAGGGAATTTGCAGAATGATTGCTATCAGAAGTGGTCCACATACCTGCAATAATTCCATTTGCATATCAAGTGCAAGAAGGGTAGCACAAATAATGTTGCAGATTGCCTCAGCCGATCCCTAATCATGGCGTTAACCACCGTGCTCAACTCTTGTGGGAACGAGACTTCTGATTGGCTACTTCTCTACAAAAATGACTTAGAATTCGACCACATATACCATACGCTCTTGGAGGATCAGCGAGTTCCATATTTTCACCTCCAGGATGCTTTGTTATGCCACCTGGGACACCTTTGTGTTCCTTCAAGTGAGCATGTGAAGATGATTTGGGAAGCACACTATAGTCAGGCCACTAGGCATTTTGGGGTCAAGAAAATGGTGGCAATATTGCAGAAGTATTTCTATTGGTTGAATCTTCAACAAGATGTCGGGAAGTACATCAAATCTTGTATTGCCTATGCCATTGAAAAACCAACCATCAAGAAGCAAGGTCTCTATAATCCACTACCTACCCCTAGTTGACCTTGGGAATCCATCTCCATGGATTACATGTCAAGCCTTCCTTCTACTAAGCATGGAAATGACTATGTTTTTGTGGTCATTGACAAATTCGTGAAGATGGCCATTATGGCAGCCTGCAATAAGAGTATCACAACAAAAGCCACTACTAAAATCTTCTTTGAATGAGTGTGGGTACACTTTGGGATCCCACAGTCTATCATCTCAGATTGGGACAACAAGTTCCTCAGTACATTTTGGTCTAGTCTCTGGTCGATGTTGGACATCAAGCTCACTAAGTCCACAACTTTCCATCCTCAAACTGATGGCTAGACAGAGGTCGTCAATAGGATGATCATACATATTATGTAGATGTACAACTCAAAGCATCCATGCACATGGGATGAGAGCCTCCCCTGTGGCTAGCACAGTTACAACTGGGTGCTCCACAGCTCAACTGGCCACTACCCTTTTTAGGTGGGCTTGGGATTCCAGCCACTATCCCATTGATGTGACCATACCATTCGCAGCGACTTAGGTAGATTTGACTCATGTCCAGTCCAAAGACGACAAGGTAATAACTTCATTGAGCACATTCAACACATTTTCCAATAGTTCCATGACATATTGGACAAAGCCCATGCTAAGTACAAGTAGTGACATGATCGACATTAGGTGCCACACAAGTTCTAGGTGGGTGACAAAATTTGGCTACATCTGCATAAGGAATGCCTTGTTGGGCCCCACCGCAAGATTCACCCACTTTGATATGGGCCATACACCATCACCAAGGTTGTGTGAGATAATGATTTTGAGCTTAGCATTCCCTCATTCCTTGGCCTGCACTCAATGTTCAATGTGGATTACCTTCGACCATACTTTCCACCATTACCGGACACATCCGACATTGCAGAACAACTCACACCAACAGAGTTAAATCTAGACTACATGGAACAAGTTACAACTGATCGAATCATGGACACACAGATCAAGAACACTCACAAGAAGAAGATCCAATTGTATCGAGTTGTCAAAGCCGACTAGCTCCTGCACCATGGAAACTTGCTCACTAGGGACCAAGTTCAACAGAAGTTTCCTCGTCTCATGGAGGAACTCAACACAATGGAGACCATTACTTCCTAAGGGGGGAGGAATGATCTAGGTGGATATTGGTGGCCACCCACCTATTCCACGTGGACCCCCAACATTACTTCTTTGAGTTTTTCAGTTGCCTTAATTGTAGCACAATTTACTATTTTTGGCAGTTTTTTGGGTCCTGAACTTCCAGAGCCATTTCGAGGCCCTAAACGATGTTTTTTTGGCAATCTTGCTCCAAGCAATCTTATTGTGCTACAATTAAGGAAACTGAAAATCTAAAAGAAATAATGGTTGGGGTCCACGTGGAATAGTCGAGTGGTCACCAATATCCACTTGGATCATGTGAGCCACATGCAATATTTCTTTGTACTTACATCCATATTTCCATTAAGAGAATGATAACAGAGCTGCCTCACCTTCTAGCTAGGTTTTCCTCCTAAAAGGATTTCCCAGATCATGTCTTGTGTCAAATGTGTGCATGAGATTTATTTTGTTGTTTTCTTTTTTCGGCATAATTTTAATTCACATGCATGCACTATTAATAGTAAATCTACAAATCTACAAATCTAATAAAACTATAATAATGTAGAACTTTAGATTTTAAATCTTATATTATCAAATATTTTATGATGAACTGTCTGGTGGAATATCCATGGCAGTTTACGGATCAAATATAAGGAAATACTATTTTTTAGTATCGTCACATTCAACATCCTTAATCACAAAGATTTTAGGAGAAATCCTTTTGAATTAAGGTATTACGATATGACCTTGGGATTCAAGAAGGTCATATGTGGTTTAAATGTAGATGTAATAGAGTTATCCAAATGTTAAACTGTCACATGTGCAATCTGGTATATATATAAGGAAGGTAAAATGATTTTATGATCTAGGTGGATATTGGTGGCCACTTGCCTATTCCACTTGGATGGCCACCATTGTTTCTTTCAGTTTTTCAGTTTCCTTAATTGTAGCACAATTTACTATTTTTGGCAGTTTTTCGGGGCTTGAACTTTTGGAGCTATTTTGAAACCCTAAATGATGTGTTTTTGGAAAATCATCGGCAACAAATATGATTTTTTAACTCAACTCAATATTTGTTGTTAGTAATTGTAGTCTTCGGATAGATATTTCTAACTAGGTATCGTGTGCATCAAACAAAGTTCGTATGCCAAAGTTACGACCCCAGGAATTTGATGTGCCAATTTACCCTAACAGGGCCCATAGTTTGGTGTTTCATCTCCTAGGGTTATGTTTTTGGATGTTTGAGGTTTTCCATTGTTTCTCAATAATAAATAGGCCTTCAAGCCTCATTGTAACATAGTTCATAGGCATGTAGCCACCACATCTATTCTCACAGATAAGCTACCATCACCCGAGCTAGTTTATTTCCATTATGTATGTAAGCATATTTCAGTTCTTTGGTATTAATGAAATGAAGATTTATTTCTTCTACATTTATGTGTTTATGGTTATATCTGTAATTTGTTATGTTCCTATTTAAATTCAGATCATTTTATCCTATTAATTTTGGGTGAATCATCTTTAGAATAAATGGAAATTGGAAAAAGAATGGAAAATTATCCCATATATCAAACTTATCACCTAAAATTTTCCTTGATGTGGGAATAGGTATATATAGAGATCATGTACTCATTATCGAGGACAAGTGATTTGGATGTATAGATATATTTGGATGTTTCGATTATGTTCTTCTATTTTTTTAAGAGTTATTGTTAACTTATCTTATCTATCTTAAAATTCTACTCCACAATCACATTGGTGTACATGGAGTGGACTTTTAATTTCTTACAGTATTTAATCATTTCGAGCATAACAACTCAAATGAACCATGTGGGCTCTACCAAAATTCTTAAAAACTATGAAATCTTCTCTAGAAATGAGAAATCTTCACTATTTCAAATGTGTACCCTCCATATGTAGACCTCCTTAGAAATCCCTCACGTATTGATTTAAGGAATTTATGGTATTCCTATCCCAATATCACTCACTATCATGAATGGAAATTTGCATCTTGATATGTGCTAGGATTTCTATGTTTTTATATGTAAAGATCCACATATATGTAAATTTAGGAAATGTTTTAAAGGAAAATAGCAATACAATTGTTGAACATTATTTATTTCTAGATCTTATATTAAGACAATACAACTTTGGTGTGTAAAAATTGCTAATTAATTCTCCATCTCCTAGCAACTTGTTTGAAATCAACTTCTAATTTAAGAGAGGGTTAAACATTAAATTTACATTAAGGGAATTTTGACATACAAAATGGGTCTTATAAGGAAAATAATAAAATAAGGGTTCTGAATTTTTACAATAAAATAAAGATTTTTTTTTTTTTTTTTTTGTATTTTTGTCTCATCTTCTTATATTTTTTGTCAAATGTTAGTTGTATGTACTCATTGGATGTACAATTAAATTATTCATCCAACAAGTACCTTCTCTACATACTTTTGAGTAGACCCACATTGAAATATTGAAAATACATGTAAAAAATGTGTGTCTACTCAAAAGTAAGCAAAGTCAGTACTCGTTGGATGCAAAATTCCAGTCCACACACAATGAATTCCTACACTTGAAATTTGAGTAAAACTATAAGGAGATAAGTCAAAAATGCAGTTAAAAAAATAGTTTTTTCTTTTCTTTTCTTCCCAAAAATATTTGTCTATTAAGATGATATCATCATCTTGAATCTTATTGGTTCTTTTAAAGTTGATTTTGTTTGCACCTTTTTTTAAGCCCACATTTAACCTCAAAGTTCACCTAATGTTAGACACACCATTTGTCAAAAGAAGTCGAATAAAAAGCTAATTGTACATCATATAATGGTAAACACACCACCTATCCAAAAAGATTGAATAAAAGGCTAATCATGCAGCATATCATGGGTGTTCTCCTTACAACATGATCATTAGGGGAATTTTGAGTTTAAAAAAGGGTATGAAAAAAGGAAAAAATATACTACCAAAATCTACTTTAAAATAATAAAATAAGATTCAATTTTATGATGTCATATGTATATAATTTTCACGTATTCTAATTAATGGATGAAATGACCCTTTTTCGAGTATTTATTTTGGTCAATTTGGTTCAAAATTTGCTACATATTTTTAAAAGTTAAAAGTTTAAGTTGTTTAATTTGTAAAGATTGAGTGCCCTAGGGATTTTTCAGAGTGCTGAATCCATTTATGCATTCAAAATTGTATTTTAAACAATAAGAAATCAAAATCTTGCTAGAAATTGTATTGTCAAATTCTATCCAAAATGTCATTTCATCTATTCGTTAGACTACGTCAATATCTTTTGTAGGAAAAGAGTAAGATTACTTTTTCCATCGTATTTTCAACTTACCTCCACTCAAATGTTAGGTGTAAGAACATATTGGATACAAAATCAAATTCCAAACTTACCAAGTAAACATTTTCCATGCTTTTAAGTAGACCTTTGTTAAGAAACATATTTTTTTCATGTATTTTCAACTTTTATCTGTATGGTTCTATTGAAAAGTGAATACTTATTAGATACATAAATAAATTCGGCATCAAATAAGTGCCTAAACTTAACATGTGAGTAAACCCATTAGGAGATCAATCGAAATTAAACAGGTTGAGGATAAAATTAAAAAGGTATTTTTTTTAATTTTCTTTTAAGAAATTATAGCTCTTACTTTATTATTTTGACTTTAAAATTCTCATCATGGATAATCATTTGTGCACAATGAATTATCTATGTCCTCGATAACTTTATTTGACTTTTTATGACATATTTAATGACAAGTTTATTACGCAGCAATGTATTGGAAGAAACAATATTGATAGAGGAGTTAGTGAATTCTATCCATAGAATATTTTCAAATCATGGCTAACGAGAAATTTATAGAGTGCTTGTTAATTTATATCTATTCTGAAATTTAGGTGAATTCATTATTAAGAAATCTAAATAGATATATTGGATATCCAATGTATTAGAAGAAACAATAGTGGTAGAGGAGTTAGTGAATTCTATCCATAGAATATTTTCAAATCATGGCTAACAAGAAATTTATAGAGTGCTTGTTAATTTATATCTATTCTGAAATTTAGGTGAATTCATTATTAAGAAATCTAATGGATATATTGGATATGACTTAGACATATACATTAATTTGAATGGACATATTATATGACTTAGACATATACATTGATTTGAATGGACATATTATATGACTTAGACATGTGCATTGACTTTATATATGGCAGACATATACTATCTATTGATTTTTATTTCTTCCATACATGGCCGACATATACTATTTTATTTTATTTATTGATTTTTCATATATAAGTTGCATATATTATAGGTTTCAATATTATAACATAGCATATTAGTATTTAATGCGCATTTATATTAGTAATATAAATTATAATAAATTAATAATAATAATAATAATATTTAATTAAATTAGAAATTAATTTTGATGGATGAATGAAGATTCTATGATTAATTATTTAATCATTTGAAAAATCAAAATGTTAAAAATATATAATGATAAGAGTGTTATAATAAAAATTAAAAACTTTTTAAACAACCATATATAGATAAAAATAAATAAACAAATATTAATTTGTATGTATTATATATTATATTAGCTCATTAAATTAAAAAATTTACTATAATAATATATTTGTATAAATTTAATGTGACTTTGGAAATTGAAACTAATTATTCTTCGCAATTATTGCTCCAACGACTTATGATTAACGCATTTAACAAAACATTAACTTTTTTTCGAAAACAAATATCCATTGGGAAGTTATTCCGGAATTTGTCATTGAACTGCATTTAGAATGAATTTTGCTAGTGCTCAAAACTGTGCGTCTACAATTAGAAAGAATATCTCTAGTGCGTAAAACTTTGCGTGGTCGGTTACACCTAAATTCGAGGTCTCTGTACGAAGGGATCTACTCTATGCATTCATTTTGTGATCGTGGACAGGAACATTGACGATAAATTAAGAAACCACTAGGCCAGTTTAAATAGGGATATGTGGTTTGAGTTGTGTCCAACAAATTTCTCTGCAGAATGGTTTGGTTCGAAATATCTGGAAAATGCATGGTTCCAAATGTGTGGAAACCTAAGGATGTGACATCTCCACAAAGAAATCTTAAATGAGAAAAAGCTGTAAAGAATATTAATATACGATTTAAAACTATTTTGTTCTAGCATATTTATTTATTTTATCATAATTTATTTTTACCATGATTTTATCGATACTAATCTTATATAAAGCCAATATGTATATTAAATATAGTCCTAAGGGGAAGCATAGCGGACAAGCCCCTTATGCTCGGCGCTCGTCTCACTCTTCCGAAGAAGAAGAACTAAATAAGGTAGAGCTCTCTAAATATTTACCGTCGTACAGTGTTATTTCCCCTTATTTCATGTTTTAGTCTGTCTTTTGCTTCTATTCTTGAAGATCGCCCACAAATCATGGGCTCAACTTACCTGGCATTGAGTCTGCTGTAAATTTTTCACAAAATTCAAAGAGTGGAGTAGATTTCTCTTCAAAATTTGGTCAAAATTAGCGCTGGAACTTCCGTATTTTAGGTGAAAAGGTCTACATGTTTTAAGCTGTCGAACATCGCTAAAGCTTTCTGAATGAATGTGAAAATCGCTGTTAATGTGCTTATAATTTATCTTATTTGCTTGGACAACGATTTTCTACGGCCCCTTTGCCGTTTTCCTCTGGTTTTCTCAGCAAATTGACTTACTATAGAGTTGATCTTTTTTTTCCTCTTTTCGCTGCCTTTCTGTTTTTAGGATGACTTTTCCTGCTTCGAAGAATTTTTCTGTATGAAGGTTTCTGTTTTTGCTTTGTAGCTGTTGAACGCTTGACTGTAAGGTGCGACGCTTCCGTCTTAAATTTCAAAATTGTTTATCAATGCAAATTCTTGCTTCCGTTTTTATCTTTTTGCATTTCTTGGATCCAATTCTGGTTAATTCTGAAGCTTTTCTATTCTTAAGAGGAATTCCGCGATCACATTTAGTCCGGCTGATATTTCGTTTTGAAAATTATTTATCTTTAAATCAATGACGTTTGAAAATTGTCTAGAATATAACTTGCGTTTCTAATGTCTAAGTTCTTGGATCTTTGTAATTTCCTAATAATTTTGTTGCAAGATTGTGGATATTTCAGAGAACAGACTTATATCTTTCTTGTAAGCTCGGACTGCAATTTTCGACGGTCCTTTTGCCATTTTCCTCTCTGTTATTCCCATATACTACTATAAATCATCCATTCAATCAGCAGATTGACTTAATTTTAGGACTTTGCGGCCATGGCCTTTGATCGACTTAATTTTAGGACTTTGCGGCCATGGCTTTTGAGTTGATCCTCTTTGGGAAGCCCTTCTTTTGGGCTAATCTTTAGTTTTTATAATTCAGTTTCCTGCTGTGAAGAACTTTGCTCTATGGATTTTGAGGGTTGTTGTCTCCTTAGTACTGGCTGCAAAGCTTTAAAAAGTTCGTTGACATTATCGACCTTTTATATGTAAAATTTTGAAATGATTGCTCATGAATCGTATATTAAATAAAGCAGAGTATTTTATTCTACTTTATCGGCTGCAATTTTACTTCATTTTTTGGAATTCTTTAAGCGCATTCCAAAGCCGCGTGAAGTGTTTTTTATTCTCACAAATAGTTGCTTCATCTTATTTAATCGTGAAATATTTTTAACTCTGCCTCATAAAAGTAAAAAATTGTCGCAAATAGCTTCACATATATGATAGATTGAATCTTTGTCATGTCGTCGTTGCGTCCAGACTTCAATGTTTAATTTCACCTGTTCTCTTTTCAAAAAAAATTGTCACACAACGGAATGGTCAATGCTAAAATCACTTCAGTAATTTTGTCGTAAAGAAATAGACAAACTCGATGAAATTTAATATATGAATTCTGCTTGTTAGTGCGCAGAAAATATTTTGGAAGAAACATAAAAGCAGGGTTAGTATCATGGCGAAGAAAACGCTGGATGTATTAAATGCCTTGGATGTGGCAAAGACGCAATGGTACCACTTTACTGCAACCATTATTGCAGGCATGGGTTTCTTCACGGATGCCTATGACTTGTTCTGCATTTCCACCGTCACTAAGCTCCTCGGAAGGATTTATTACTTTGATCCGAACAGCCCGACTCCTGGGGCTCTGCCTCCAAATGTCGCGGCTACTGTGAACGGGGTGGCCTTATGTGGAACACTTTGCGGGCAACTTTTCTTTGGTTGGATGGGCGATAAAATGGGGCGAAAGAGAGTCTATGGAATGTCTCTCTTGATCATGGTTATCTTTTCCCTAGCATCTGGTCTTTCTTTCGGCAGCACAGCCAAGTCGGTAATGACCACGCTCTGCTTTTTCAGATTCTGGCTCGGCTTTGGCATAGGCGGAGATTATCCTTTATCCGCTACCATTATGTCCGAGTATGCCAGCAAGAAAACCCGAGGGGCGCACATCGCAGCAGTGTTTGCTATGCAAGGCTTCGGGATTCTTACAGGCGGTACCGTGGCCATTATAGTCTCTTCGGCATTCAAAAGCAAGTACGACCGCCCCGCATACCGTGATGATCCTCGAGGTTCGACTGCCCCTGAAGCTGATTATGTATGGCGGCTCATTCTCATGTTCGGAGTTGTTCCCGCTGCCTTCACATTCTACTGGCGAATGAAAATGCCGGAAACGGCTCGCTACACCGCACTCGTCGCTAAAAATGTAAAGAAAGCCACGGCTGACATGTCGAAGGTTCTTCAGGTGGAAATTGAAGTAGAGATGCAAGTAGACGAAGAGTTGGCAAAAGGTGAGCAGGAGTACACTTTATTTTCAAAAGAATTCGCAAGGCGACACGGCCTGCATCTAGTGGGGACTGCAAGCACATGGCTTCTGTTCGGCGTCGCCTGGTACAGCCAAAATCTATTCCAAAAGGACATCTTCACTAGCATCGGATGGCTTCCCCCGCCCAATTCAATGAACGCCATAGAAGAGGTTTATAGAATAGCAAGAGCGCAGTCCATTATTGCTCTGGGTTCCACAGTTCCAGGTTACTGGTTCACAGTCGCATTCATTGACCGCCTGGGTAGGTTTAAAATTCAGCTGATGGGATTTTTCCTGACGACGGTCCTCATGTTCGCGATTGCTATTCCATACAACCATTGGAGGGGCATCCCATGTGAGAGCGGATTCTGTGGCGGCAATCACGGAGCATTCGTGATACTTTATGCCCTCACCTTCTTCTTTGCAAACTTCGGTCCAAACTCCACCACCTTCATTGTGCCCGCGGAAATCTTCCCTGCGAGGCTTCGTTCGACATGCCACGGCATTTCGGCGGCAGTGGGTAAATCTGGAGCCATCATCGGAGTCTTCGGTTTTATCTACGCCTCTCAGAGCACTCAAGCTGCCCTAGTGGACAAAGGCTACCAGCCGGGTATTGGCATGAGAAATTCTCTGATTCTCGTAGGAGTATCAGACGCCCTCGGTTTCCTTTTTACTTTCCTTGTCCCTGAAACAAAAGGCAAATCCCTAGAGGAGCTCTCCGGCGAGAACGATGAAGAGCAAGGAACTGCAAGCAGAACTGCACCAATAGCATAGCTGGAAATCTGAATTTGCTGGAACAAAGTACGCGATAAATAATTTTAATAGCGCCTACACTAAGCTAATCTAGTCTTCTATAGCACTATTGTAATTTACATCCTTATTTGGACACCTACTCGTGCTAATATAATTTATATGCTTATTTGGACTTATACTGTCCATATAGAACTACTAGATGAGCATTTCAGCTTTTTGTGTGTCATAATTTCCAGTTCCGGTCCGTATTGTGTACGTTATCTTACAGGTTATATGTAAGTGTGATTGTTCCATAAGGTTATTCACTTTGTTAGGCGCGCAAATGTTTTCTTATGCGGCAATAATAAGCTCATCTGAATGTTTTATGTTTGGTGATTTGTACTCCAGCATAACTCATAAAATTAAGGGTCTCCATTCTTTAATGCCCATGAGATTGCATATTAGTTGGACGCTCTGTGTGCACATAATTATACAAACTAAATATTCGCTGACATTGGTGGAGAGTAGATCAGGTTCCGTCGAACCAGGCAACTCTTTAGCGTCTCGGAATTCAGTTACACGATTTTTATTTTTTATATATTTTTAAATGTAGAAACAGATATAGCATTTTGAAAATTTATGAGGATGCATTTCAGATTCAAAATCCGGAGAAATAAAAAAAATAAAAAAACAACGGCAAATTAAACTATATCAATAAATCCAATTAATATTTTACAAGTTAGGAGTTAGGCATTGTTTTCTGAAATAAACTCCATATGCCTTCGGACACAGATCTGCTCTCTCCGATAATTCATGTCTCTGGTTAACATTGTCTTATGAAGCAACTACTTCATGATTATATCTCGTTTCATCGAGAGAGCAGTCTACACAAGCGTTTTATTTGGCTGAATTTTGTGGTGAACTGGATTTCTAGGTTCATACTCATCCAAATAACTGGATGTTACAATTTTAACTTGTAATTTTCACAAATCATCAAAAAATCTACTGCATTTGTAAACACATGCACGTAGAAATGTAAAATTCTTTTGCGATACAAATAACATAGAGGAAACTGCATTCCAACCAATAGTGGTCACGGGTGGACGCTGAAAATAATTGGGTTACTCATTAGCAGTAAATGCTCGGCACTGTATATGGCCCGTAAAACCAGGGGGTAGTAATCCAATAATGAGCCTATACAGCCAGGCTTATTTACTGCCCATTAACAGGCCAGTTATTTGTTGCGGTCACGCATAAGTGTTCGACTCAACAACCATTTAGCGCGTGGAAAAGGAGTTGTCTATAATGCGACTTTTTGGAGATTCCGGTGACGGAATCCGGCGGAAGAAATGAGGTTAAATCTTGATTTTTAGCAGTTAAAATGGTTTTTTAACGGCATATTTAGATTCAACACCCTGGAAAACCCCTGGGACCCTTTGATTGTGCAGAAACTAGCTATCAAACTTAGGATTCCAATAAATTACTGCCGGATTTTGAGCGAAAAAATCCGCCAAAAAACTTTTAAAAAATCTCATCATAGACAACTGCCGTGGAAAATACCATTAACGTGGCTTAGCTTTATGTACTTGGATAACGCTTTAACTGCCTTTTCGATACCTTGAACTAAAAGTACTCTGGCAAAACAAAGTTTCACAGCTCTGCGATGTTCTCGTGGGCAGGAGCGACAAGGGCCAATAAAGCACTCTGTACAGAGTGTGGGGATTGATAAGTTGCCTAGTATTTTTACGAAGGGACTTTTTGGACTTTTATTTAGTCGAATCATTCTTTTTATTTAAAAATAATAATAATCGTTGAATTTGTAAAATTTAATATTTAAAGTATATTATAGTAAGGTATTTTTATATATTTTTTTAAACAAAATAAATATTTTTGTCTTACATGGTTATTTTTTATTTTAAATTATTTTACATTAAAATTTAAATATCAATTGAATTCTCTTAAATATAAGATTTAAGACAAAAATAATTTGAGACAAAAGTTTTGTATTTAAGATTAAAATAGTTTAAAACAAAAATATTTTAAGATAACTTTAAATTTAAGAGACAAAAATTTATATTTAAGACAAGAATAGTTTAAGACAAAACTTTATATTTAAGACAAAAATATTTTAAGACAACTTTATATTTAAGACGAAAGGAGTTTAAGACAAAATTATTTTAAAACAAAACTTTATATTGAAGACAAAAAATAGTTTGAGACAAAAATATTTTAAGACAACTTTATATTTAAGACAAAAGCAGTTTAAGACAATTATTTGAAGACAAAAATTTATATTTAATACAATTCCCACTTAAGACAAACTCATTTAAGACAATTAACAATTAAGACAAAAACATATCAATTTAAGAAAATATTATCTAACAGATACAAAGTTGACTTTGACAGTGTGCCCTAAGTCTGCGAGCTTGCAAGCTACTACTATGTCACGCCTATACCGAGGCTTCTATTTCACTTACCATTCACATTATCTTATATAAAGACAACGATTTGTTGGGCTCTTCGTTTTGTGGGGTTAGTTGAATATGAAGAATGCGACAACTTTTCCTAGCAATATTTCGTAGACATTAATTCCTCATATGTCCCTTTGATCTCTGCTGATATAATTAGAAACAACTTTTCTGTCATTGCAGTTGGCACTACTACACGAAAGGGGATTTTAGGATAATTTTTTTGTCTTAAAATTTAATTGTCTTAAGATTTTCAATATAAGGCGCCAGTAAAAAAGGTAAAGGTAAAGGATTAGGGGTCTCCCTTTACGCTGTTGATGGGTTCTTCAGGAAGTAGAGCAGTGGAGGCTGACAACAACCAATGGGATTTAGGGAAATGCAATCTGACAAGAGAGGTGTGCTTCGTGAGTTTTTTTACTGTTTCATTTATTTTGAATGTTATTTCTATCTATTGGTTCTTGTTATCATCACATTGTCGTGAAAGGACTCTTGACTATCATCGGTAACATGGATTAGATTCACCTCAAGGATTGTTGAGAAATGCAACAAGAAATTCTCAATTCGATTTTGCCTTGATTAAATTGAGAAAAATTGAATATCCACATCAACAGACAACTTGGAAGCAATTAACTTGAATGACACGGTTTGTGTCACCCAATTTTCTTAGTAAATTTGAGTTGAGGAGTTAGAGTTTAGTTAAGCATGGGTGATTTCTAATTTGTAGCAATCAAAGTCAGTTATCTCAATTTGTTTTCAGTTGAATTAGTTTTAACTATTAGAGGAACTAGTGGAAGGTCAGTTATGTAGTAGGAATTTAGTTAAACTCAGTGATCATCTAGTTAACTAATCAATCAACCAAGAATAACTAGTGCATGCAAATAATTCGACTTCCCTAGATGTGGTGGAGATTCCAAGGCAGTGTAACATAAATTATAGACTAGTCTTGAGTGTACAGGTGTTTCATACAGTCAGATGATCAACCTTAGGAATTGCGCAATCCATTTTGGAAAAACTCCTAAATAATAGGGGCCTAATTTCTCAAGGAATTGTGCAAGGAAATAGGGGCTCAAGCAGAGACAGAAATTGACTACGTCTAGGTCAAAGCTTCTTAGTGAGCAGAAGGATAGATTATTCACTTGCGGATTGTGCTTAGTTAAGCAAAGAAATTGCAATATATCTCTCTTCATTAGATTAATGCAAACAAGCATTAGGGTTTTTAGTAGATTACTTTCCCTAGGAAAAATATTGTGTGCATATGTGTTATTTATTATTGCGTGTCTCAATTTTTTGTCCTAAATTGTGAATTAAATTCTACAGAATAATAGAGTAGGTTTGTGTCTTGTGATTTTGAAAAAACTTCATGAGAAGTTGAAAATCAACACCATAATTTCTACATGGTATCAGAGCAGGATTCACATTAAAGCAATAATTTTGAAGTTGTTTCTGAGGAGGTTCAAATTTGCAATTTATTTTAGTAGGATATCTTTAGAGCTAAGAAAATAACCATCAATGGTCTGAGGCTAGAGTATGCCTTGGAAGGAAACTTTAATTTCATTGCATGGAAGGATTACATGGAGGAGTTATTCGATGACAACAGATTGCTATAATACATCAAGAGAGATGTTGCAAAACAAGCGAAATATGATGCCCAAAACCTTGCTCAGTGGAAAAAATATGTAGACAAGGCGAGGACAATAATATTGGGGGGAGTATGGGACCACATTGTCATCAATATCCATGGGAAAGAAAATCCTTATGTAATGTGGTAGGCACTGACAGATATGTTCCAGAATAGTAGTGACCATAGGAAGTTGGCGCTCAAGGATAAACTTTGAGATATCAAGATATAGAAGAATGAATTTATCCCACATTATTTGAGCAGGTTAACACAAGTTTGTGATGAGCTTGTAGGAATTGGTGTTACTATTTTAGAGGATGATTAGGTAACCCTATCCCTTCTAGGCCTTCCCAAGAGTTGGCATAACTATCAAGATTCAGTGAATGGGAGGGAGAAATATCAAATTGGGAATGCTTATGGTATGATTTGGTACAGGAGGAAGTAAGGCAGAATACCATAGATGTGACCTCATCCGAGGGCAATGATGAAGAAAAAATTGCATTGGTTGAAAAGGGAAAAGGGAAGAAATATCAAACCAAACTAGAATTCAGCAAAGGGGGAAGAAGAAAGATTTGCGAAAAATTAAATGCTTCCATTGTCATGAATACGGGCACTATGCCACAAAGTGTCCACACAAAAAGGCAAGTAATAATACCTTAGGAGGAGCAACATGTGAAGCCTTGGCTTCAAACTTTGAGCTTGACTTTACCCTTGTCGCATGGATGACCAACACAATGATGGGGAACATATGGTACTTGGAATGAGGTGCATCATTCCACATGACAAGGTATAGAGATTTTTTTTAGTGACTTGGAGAAGAAAGATCTCCAGATGCACATCAAGCTAGGGGAGGAAGAAAGGCACAAATCAACTGGTATTGGTATAGTCACATTTTAGAGGGATTCAAGCTCCCCTCTTAGGCTCAAGGATGTCATCCTTGTTCTAGGCCTAAAACAAAAAATCTCATCTATATTGCAGTTTTGGAATTTCGTGGTTATGATGTGATCTTCAGCAAAGGAAAAGAATTCCTGAGACACGTAGCCACAGTACAGGAAAAACAGATCAAGGTTCGTGTGAAAAACCTGTATATGCTAGATGTGGAAAGTTGTGTTTCATTAAGCACTAATACAGAGAAAGTGCAGGGCTGTGATGTGAGTGAACTTTGTCGCAGAAGACTAGCCCATTTGCATCATGGCACCTTGAATATTATACAACAAATAACCACTCGCCTCGCTAAAGGAGAACTTGAGCAACAATATGTATGCAAAGGATGTAGGTTGGGGAAGTACACAAAATCCACATTCCATGATCGGGACAACAAAACACATGCAATCCCAGAAAGGATCCACTCTGATGTCTGTGGACCTTTCTCGATAGCCTCCACTATCAGACACAAACATTTTGTCATTTTTATTGATGACTTATCATAGAAGTGTTGGATCTTCTTCATGCAGAATAAATATGAGACATTCTCCAAGTTCGTAGAATTCAAGGCACTAGTTGAGAAAGAAACTAAGAAAATGAAGGCTCTTAGGAGCGATAATGGAGGTGAGTAGGTGTCGAATGAATTAAGAAATTTATGTGTGAAAGCAGCCATTTGATAAGAGTTGACAACACCCCACAACCCACAACAGAATGGGGTGGCTGAGAGAAGGAATTGTAGCATTGTGGGACTAGTGAGGGTGATTTCGCATGACCAAGGCCTACCTATGCATTTGTGGGCTAAGGCATGCAATACAACAGTTTGTTTGCAGAACCAGAGTCCTCATCTTATTCTTGGCATGCTTACACTAGAGGAGGCTTTCTCGGGGAGAATGTCAGATGTGTCACACTTTAGGATTTTTGGAGTCTATATTTATTGCCATGTCTCTAAAGAATCAAGGAATAAACTTGAGCTAGCCGTAGAATTGGTTATATTTGTGGGTTACACAGGCAGGAAATCCCCATAACTACTGTGTATACATGCCATCCATCAGAATGAAATTTGTGCGAAGGGATGAAAAGTTTGATGAGGAAAAAGTGATGTGCTTCTCTCTTGAGAGGGAGCTTTAGATCCCACCAAAGGAGGAGATTTTAGCTCCAAATAAGGAGCCTCATGAAGTTTTGGGGCAACCACAAATTGAGGAGCAAAGAGAGGAGACATTCACTCAAGTAGAACCATCTAGAAAAGGCATAAAACAAACCATGGAAGATGATAGACTTGTACAGTATGCGAGGGAGAATGTGGGAGCTCCTTCAAAATTGTGCAGGAAAAGGAGGCCACCTGAGAGGTAAATTGGCTTCATGGTTCTTATGATTGAGCTTATAAAGACTAAGCCATCCTATTTTGAGGAAAGAATAGATCAAACTGTATCAGTTGATGCAATGGTGGAGGAATACGAATCCATTGTAAAGAACAATGTTTGGGAAGTGGTCCCAAGGACAACATATAAATCAATAGTGGGTTTGAGATGGATCTTCAAGGTGAAGCAAGTTGTAGATGGAAGCATAAAGAAGTATAAGGCCAAATTCGTGGCCAAGGGGTACCCTTAAGTTGAGAGAATTGCCTATGAGGATACCTTTTCTCTTGTAGCAAGGTACTCATCCATTAGATCAATTCTTCCTCTGATTATGCAGATGGGGTGGAAGATACATTAGATGGATGTAAAAACAACATTTCTTAATGGGGCTATTGAGGAGGAGGTGTACATTGAGCAACTAGATAGTTTTAAGACATTTGGTCGGGAGTCTCATATGTGTTGACTCAAGCAAGTGTTGTATAGTCTCAAAGAAGAACCTCGTGCCTCGTAGTTATCTCACCCATTTTGGCTTTGCCAAAAGTTAAGTGGATGAAAACCTCAATCACATCTTGGTAGAAGGTAAATTGATTATTATTGTCTTATATGTTGATGATTTAATTTTAACTAATGATGAGCAGTTGATCAGATCTTGTAAGGAGGACCTTGCAAGGGAATTTGAAATGAAGGACATAGGTCTCATGCACTACTTCCTCGGGTTGGAAGTAAGGAAAGGAGATGGGCAACTATTTGTCTCTCAAGGAAAGTATGGAAATGAGATATTGCAAAGATTCTGCATGGAGATTTGTAAACCCACGGAGACACCTATAACAAACAACTAGAGGAAGGAGCATGCTAGTTTAGGTGAAGAAGTGGATGCTACGATTTATTAATAGCTAGTGGGTTAACTCATGTATATTTTGAACATGTGCAGTTAACTAGCTAAGAAAAGATATGGTTAGGCCAACCAAATTATTCTCGAAGGAAGTTAAGCATGTTTTACGGTTATTTAGAGGCACTACCCAGTTTGGACTATGGTACAGATGGGACGAGGGAGTGAAGTTGATTGGCTTCTTAGATGCAGATTGGGCGTGAAGTCTATCAGAATTAATTAGTACATCAAGTGGAATTTGCAGTTTTGGGCTTGCAATTGTTTCTTGGTACAATAGGAAGTAAAGATTTGTGGTGCTCAGCTCGACAGAACTAGAATACATGGCTGCAAGTTAAGCAACAGGTGAGGCGATATGGATAAGAAAGACACTTGTTGGACTACTTAGTTAGATGATGGATCCAACTGTGATATACTGTGATAATCAGACTTGCATCAAACTCTCTGAGAATCCTGTATCTCACAGTTGATCTAAGCATATAGATATCTGGTATCACTATTTATGTGACTGTGTGCAGAGGCAGATAATGTTTCTACACTACATTCTAACAAAGGAACAAGATGCTGACATTTTGAAAAAATATTTTTCAATAGGGAAGTTTTATTGTTCGAGTTCCAGAGGTGCAGGATAGGGGTGGCTGATACTCCCTTTCTTGCTGAGACAAGGTGTTGAAAAATGGAGCAAGAAATTCTCAATTTGATTTTTCCTTGATTAAATTGATAAAATTTGAATTTTCACATCAACAGACAACTTGGATGCAATTAACTTATGTGACATGGCTTGTGTCACCCAGTTTACTTAGTAAATTTGAGTGGGAGGAGTTAGAGTTTAGTTAAGCATGTGTGATTACTAATTTGTAGCAATCAAAGTCAATTATCTCAAGTTTTTTTCAATTAAACTAGTTCCAGCTGCTGGAGGAACTAGTGGAATATCAGTTGTGCAGTGGGACTTATGTGGATGATGACTGCAAAGTGAGTTGTGAATTGATGAATCTAGCAATAGACCTTGTTTATGATGATGAAGCTTCCATTAAACAAGTGAATAACATGTGTGATCTATTTGGTATGATTGTAGTTGATGATGAACTCTTTGCATCAGAGTTTTAGGCATTGAAGTTTGAGAATATATTCAAAAGATGATATTATTGGTATTGACTGCACCTTATTTGGAGACATAATTTGTATTGTAGGCTTTGGTACCTTTCCATTGGATGTGCTTGGTGATGTGAAGAATACACAACTTCTAGTAAAGATTCATAATGACTCCAAGAATCCTATGGATGTTTGTTTACAAAGGGAGACCCCGCTTGACTCAGCTCATTGGATTCTTTGTTTGTTCATGCTATTTTTTGTTCTTAACTTTCCTTCTCCAAGGGGTTGAGACTATTTTCTTCATTGGTTTTCAAAGGCCTAGTGAAAGAAGAAGAATGGATCTTGTCTCCACAACTTTTCCATTTCGCTAAGTTACAAATAAAAAGAGTCCAATTCTATACCCAATAGACTGATACCCTCTTGATACACCTTTAGTGAGCTATGCATATCTCTCACCTATCATCATATCTCAATTAAATGGCATCTAATAGCTCTAGCAGAGAATAGTACAATTTTATGCTTGAGACACTAGTAGAAGTGGAGTAATTGCGAAGGCAATGATCTCCATTGGGGATTTCCATTTTTGCTGCAACATACAAGAATAATCTTGGTGTTGGAGGAAGACATAAAAGATCTCTGCCAAAAACACAATATCATCACTCTCCTCATGCCATTAATTTATGTTAACTCATTTGAATGCAGGTAATGTATAGGGATTCATTGGTATCTATGAATTTTTCTCTCTTTCTAATAGAAAAATAGGTTCATCCTAATATTAATATATAAAATAAGGTTCATTAGTATGTATGGTTCAATTTTTTTTTTGGTGGTCCTATTTCTCCAAAGGATATATATTTTTTAATTTTTTTGGTATAAGATATGGTGATACCTTTAAATATGAGGTAATTTTAAGTAAAATTAGAAGTGGACCAACAAGTTGGGGTTTGAATTTATTTTGTAGTAGTAGCCTACATGAAATTTCTATCGAAATGTTTTGTTGTGGCTCAACATAGAATAATCTTTGGATGGAAAGATTCGTTAGGGATGGTATGTTTTTCAGCCCTTCAACTCATTAGATTATTTTTCTTTTTATAGCATTTGTTGTTATAAACTTTCATTTTCCAAGGGGTTGATATTGTTTTCTTTATTCATTTGTCATGGCACAGTGAAAGAAGAAGAATGTCGCTTGTCTCCACAACTTTTCCATTTCGCTAAGTTACAAATAAAAACAGTGCAATTCTATAGCTAAGAGAATAATAGCCTCTTGATACACATTTAGTGAGATATGCATGAAGACATTGGATGAGGGTATAACTATAGTCTAGGTTCTTGAACTCATGATTTGGTTGTTACACACATTTAAAATCTACCCCTTTCCCCATTTGATTATTGTTTTCATACTGCTGTTTTATATTCTAGATCATTTGATTAAAAATTGTAAGTCTATCTAAATGTATTCATGATTTGGCGGACATATTTTGATGTAAATGAAGCTTCTATATCTTCAAGAAATACATTTCCTAGAGTGGAAAATGAGGTAATGCAAAAAATTATATGTTGACAAATGCCTTGTTCCTAGTGTTTGGCTTATTATCTTCAATTTATTAGTTATATCATTGTTTCCATTTCTTGCATCTTAAATTACTTTGTTCACATTTTATGCTCATGTTTCTTGGGATATATTGATCTCATTTTTTTGGTTTTTCTCCAAATATCTTAGTGAATTATTGTCACTATCTTTTAAATCAATGGTTGCATATTCTTCACTGGCATCATAAAGTGGGAGCAACTAGTTGCAACTATTTTTAGTGCCATGGTTATATTGTTAATCGTTGTATAAGCACTTGAAATATCCTAAAATAACCGCATTATAGCTAGAATCAAATTCACACAATATAGTTATGTTAGCATGATCAACATGATCCAATGTTTCACGATGAAAATAAATTAACAGTGCCATATTCAGGGATCTCATGTAGTCACTCTCATTCATGGATGATGTAGTGTAAGTCCATTTCTTTTTTTCCAAATTTGGATTACAACAAGAGGAGCCTCCAATTGGGTTCAAGATGTTGTAGTCATGCAATGTATTCAAAACTGGGAGTTCTTGAACTTGCATACCATTGTTCCATTGTTACATATATTGCAAATTATTGTTCTTACATTTTTTGTTTCTAGAGATGGTTAAAATTCTTTAATTTTTGACAACTTACTCTCATTGCCAAGAGTGAAGAACTATGGAAAATTAATATTTACTTTGGAAGCCTCAATATTCTTTGAGATTATCTCACCCTTAACAAGCTCTTTCTTTATCCAAGAGCTTTAGTAATTTTAAATATCATTATCTATTCTTCTAGGTGGATGGAATGCTATGTATGCCCACCTGCACATATTTAACCCATTAAAATATATCTTAATTTCAATCCTTTAATGCGCCACAAAGAACTAATAAATATATGAAACTTAAACCAACATGTTTCTGACAATGGTATGCAAATGAATGATAAGCTTTTATTCATTTGGACTAAAACTATGTCACTTGATATTAACTCTCAAGTAGTTGATCCATCGTAATTTGTAGCTCTTTCCACAATGAACATCAAAGACCTACCATGAAAGTAAATATGAATTGATGAAAAATATTGCTAAAGACAACCATAGTTTCAGTTGTTTTAGGAATCTCATTTTTGGGTAAGGAGGGTTTATAGAAATAGGCATTATTGGTCCCACATTTGTTCATCCAAGATTTGCACAAGAATGGAGTTTTGGTAGTCTCTAGATTTATTGGAGATTTGGAAAAGAGCCATGGCCTTACCTTCTCCACACTGGAGGAACCCTTGGAGTGGATCACCATGGAGAGAATTGAAAATATATTTTCCCTCCTAGACTGACTGTGCAGAGACCCAAAAAGATATTTTCCGGGCTATTGATGTGATAATTAACTAAAGAAATTTTACCTGCTACATTCAATGGTTATGTGATTAAACCCCATGATGGGAGAATAACAATGTTGAAAGATGATGAGTGAAGCCCAATAAATGCCATATGGATAGAGCTAGATCCTTCAAAGGAGAGTCTCAAAACTGACCCTATCTTTGTGACTCATCATTCTCACTCATGGCTGAGGTTGTGTCCATGCTTAGATTTTCCACAACATCAAACAAACAAAGCATGTTGAAGCATAACAATAGATTATGAAAGTGAGATAGAGAAAGTGTTAAAGAGTTTCTGCATGTAACATCCCTCACTAGTGGATACCTTCAGATTTAGTTGCAACTCTAGACTTCTTAGTAGGGTGTACGACCTCTCCTCTGCTTTAACTTGAAAACCCAACTTCAACTCTGAATGATTTAGCTTGAAAACCCAAACTCAAATCCAAGGCATCTGATTTTATCTCTGATAGTGGAGTTTTGGTTAGCACTAGTGACAATAGGATCTAAGAATCATCCAATACACCTAACATCTACATCTGAGCTTTGGTTAGTGCATCTCAAATAAAACTACAAACATTCAAGGGAGGACAATGTCCAGAACCATGATTGGTAGAAATTTCATTTGGAAGTATGTGTTGATGAAGCTAAAAGTATCGATACAAATTTGATTTGGGGGTACCGAGTATGTTGAGAAAAAAGTCATGTTTCATTCTAGAAATTTCATTTGGAGGTATCAAGTATGCCCATAAAAATGAAATATTTTGATTCTTGTAACACTTATCCATTAAGTAGAGCACTTACTGGAATAAAATACCATTATAGTGATATTCCATTCTACTTCAACAAATTATATGATGTGGAACTATCAAACTAGAGCATACAACACCTTTTTCACATTTTTCAACTCTTCAGTTTTATTAACCTTGTTATCCTCTATAGTTTCCTAAGCTAAGGAGGAAATCGAAAGAGGTAACCTCGAATCACTTTAATCTCAGTAGCTAGCCCTACTAAGCCAGAGAGGTATCTCTCAAAGGATTTGTCAATGAATATATGCAAAGAGCTAGGTTTTAGGCTAGATACCTAAGTTTCTTTTGGGTTCTTGTGAATTTACATCTTTTAGGTTTGCTAGACTAGGGTTTAGAGCAGGTAATTAGGTCTAGGCTTCCAGTATGCATAGACAAGTATAAATAGGAGCTAGATATCAACCTATTTTGGTGAAATTGGAGTGTTTGTCAATGTAGTATATATTTGTGAGCTTAAAAGAAACTATTGAGCTTGTGAAATCATGAATTCATTAGGTTTAGAAGAAAGGAAACACAAGTATGAATTCCACATAAATAGAGCTTAAATTCAAGATTCTTGTCTATATAACTGTAAGGAAATTCATAGGAAGAAGATAAAGAATGAAAAAATAGACGACTTATCCATTAGAGACTGATAGGAAAAGAAAACAACACCATAGACTCATTGAACAAGAATTCTTGAAATATAGCTACAACTGCTCCTGTATTAGCTGTAAGAGAACACAAGGTACAAGATTCTCCACAAAAGTCCAACCCTTCTCTTTGAATGAGAAATGATACATACTTCAAGAGTCAAATTCCTAGGTGGTGGAATTGTTTGCAAGATTCTCTCAACCAATAGGCAAGAGTGAGAAGGTCAAATACGAACTCTTCTCTTAGACTTTGTTTTGAATTTTGATTCCTTAATGAGGCCTAATTAACCATAAAAACAACCTATCATGTCTATTTATTCATTATTACATAATAAAACCTCAAACTACTTCAATTACATCATGATTTTTGACTTTGACCAAGTCAAAATGAAAAACTAGGAAATTACACAGTGAAATTTTAAATAAAAACTAAGAAATTTGCAGAAGCGCAGCACCAACTTTGAGACCAATTTTATGTGCCATATTGAAGTCAAAATTAAGATCTGAGAGAATAGTCAACTATACTTGCATGTCTAATTTTCAGAACACCTTGAACTTTTGAAAATGACCCATGGGAAGGCCTTGAAAAGTTGATTCTCCCAAGGTGTCTCCAAAAGTGCGGGGCCTATCAAAAAGAGTGGCAGAATGCTGATTTTTGACCCACTTTTCTTCTTTTTCTCAAAATTTGAGCCCTGTTTGAGAAATATGATGAAATGGGTTTTGAGAGGAGGTCATCATATTTTCAAAATGTAAGCCACTTTTCATTTGGAGCCATGAGGAAAAAGCGCAAAGCCAAGGCGCTGCATTTCTATGACTAGTCCAATTTTCGAATTTGGCACCAAAATTCTTAAAAAATAAAAAATGCTCAGAAAACCTTCACAATTGGTCATGAAGTGTAAAATGAGGTATTTTATGCACTCATGGATTCTTTAAAAATAATATCCAAGTTATCCCTCTCATTTGTGTCCTTTAGGGTTTCCTTTAGCTTGTTTTTCAACTGCTCGAGCTTGATGTTACAAATCATGTTTCTGGCCTAATAATGATGGGCCATGTGCCTCAATAACTGATTATCCTTGTCATCTTTGTCAAGAATCTATTCTAAGTGGTCATTTACCTAACTTAGCCAATACGCCCTATCCTCATTGATCTCCAAGGAAAATCTGTCTTCCATGTCTAGGTCTTCATCTAGTAGATTATGTCCTTTCTCCTCCTTCAATGCCCTTTTGATTCCTTTGGTCCTTGGCCTCTTTTTTCTAACTTGTTTTTCAAGTTCCTCATGTTCACCATGTTCCAACACTGCTTTACCTTTGCCTCCTTATTGTATCATCTGGGACCTCTCTTTCTCCATGATGAATTGTCTAGTTTTAAGTTGATTGTTTTCTTGTTCTAGGAAGGAGATAACAAATCCCGCTCTTTCCATGTTGTCCATGAGTTCTCTAATATGAGAATATTTCTCTTTGATAGTTTGTTGCATGTTTGAAGGCTCATTTTTTGTTTCCAATTCCACCAATTCAAATTGATGCTCAATTAAGTCCTCATCCTATATATGTGATCCCAGTTTTGCCGATGTAGAAGGCTTATCCATTTTCTCAACCTGAGAAGTAAACACAAGCCTTTTTCCTCTTTGATACATTCTAGTCACCTCAGGTCTAGGTGCATTAGGAACCTCCACTAACTTGCTTAATGACCCTACCTCCATATGTTGTGCTGATGTGTCTTGGTGATAGCTTGGTGAAGTAGGCTCATTTCATTTTTAAAGACCTAGATGATAGGAAAGGGGAAAAAATAGTGAAAAGTGATTGAAGTGGTGAAATGATGGAGTTAGGGAAGGGAGATGATGATAGGGGAATTTTGCGAGATGGATAGGTGTTATAGAAAACTTAGGAAGTTTGAATGGAGTGAAATGAAAGAGAAAGACGATTAGGAGAAATTGAGAAACAATGCTGCTAGGAAATATGCCCAAAATGCTAGGCATGAGCTAGGGTTTATATAAGGGTGAGGTAATCTAAGGATTGATAAGTTATTTAGTGAATCAAAGGGTTCTTTAAACATGTACAGAGGTATGAGGTTTAAAATTTACATGTTTTCAATGTCATAATTAACCAAACCATCAGCTACACTAGTGCTTGTAGCACGAAAATTTCACCTAAACCCTAGATGAAGAAAACTTGAATTTGCATTCATCTCGCCAAAGGAAAAAGTTGAGAAAAAGGATGATACTTACTTGTGAGCAAGCTTAGAATAACAAGAAGTACGAATGCAAGCTCAAAATTGAAATTTGGGTGAGTTTGGATGAGTTTTGAGCTACTCTGGCATAAGCGTAGCACAATTCATGGAAGCATGGCACCAAAGTGTAACACAGTGTCTAGAAGCATGGTGCCACCTTCTAAAGCACAACGTAGTCTCCAGAAGCGCAATGCCCATTTTCAACCTTACTTTTGGAGGCCTTAAGCTACTCCAAATTGATAACTTGATAGCATGTTGGAAATCTCTTGACGTCTACTACAATATGGACTACTCAAGAATGTAATTTAGATACTCCAACAGGGAGAAAAATTGATTTTCCCAAGGTCACTCCAAAAACACAGGGTGTCTCTAACAAAAGCATAATGCCAACTTCTAGAGCACTTTTGGATGCCTTCCAATAATTGAGATCACTATCTAAAGTTACCATTAGAAAGCTTAGGATGTCTTCTATTCAATAGAGTACTTAAGCACTGCCAACACATATTCCAAATCCCTAAAAAACTGTAATGAAGTCAAACATTCTAGAAGTACAACAACTCTCCTGTAGTAAGAGTAGTTTGGAATTTCACTCAAATAGTAATACCTGTGCATAAAATGAATGAGGTTTTTGTTCCTTGACATATCATTGACAAAAACCTCTTTCATAGTTGTAAAAGTCTTCTCCATTTGGTCAAAAATATATTTTAAAGAAAAAATGTCCCTATGAGAAATGATGAGATGAGGTAGTGTATCGTAGAATTGTCTTATTTTAAATAAACATTACCTTTACCTTTATTTTTATTTCCCTAAGTTTCTAACTCCCTTTACCCACTGAATTACATGATGGACAGTTTTTTGTTTTGACATATGGTATCATGTTGACACATGGAGTGAAAACCCTAGACCATGACCTAAAATGAGGAATTTAACGATTTCATGACCCAAGACGTTTAAATGAAGATATGATACCTCAAAGAAGGCAATGACCATGATGACCGATGAATACCATGAGTATGTGAAGGGAACAGCAGTGAACTAGACATCAATAGTCAGTGACCAAATTTTTATTTGAAGATTCATTGAAATGACAAAAAATTGACTTGACACCCTAACAACACCTTGTAAGAGAATATTTGATCACTAGTGACAGGCTAACCTAAATGACACTAACATTGGCTCCAGATGGGGATGGCATCTCCATGGAGGTGTCAGGAACACCATAGACCAAGTAGCCTTGTTCATAGTGAATGGAGTCAAAATGAAAAAGACTAGACTCAAACTAAAAAATGACTGACTAACTGAACTGACTTAATTATAAAAAACATACTGAGTGAACATACTTATGGTATCACACCATCGGGATCTTAGGGTCTTCACCTTAGGCTTCAAATCCTGGTGATAATCACCCACCTGCTAAAGATGCATAAAAAATCATGTGTAATTATCCCTCCAGTGTAACCAATCCAGTAGATGGCTACCTACTTGAATTTTGCAAGTACTTTCTTGGACAAGCAGAAAAAACAAAGCTAAGCAACTCTGATTGTCCACTAAAGATGTTCTCACGATCCATAAATACAAGAAAATTCATCTTCCCAGATGGTTGTAACAAATCAGTGTAAGGATCCTTAAAAATCTGAAATGTTACTTGCCTTGAAATCCAGCAAATATATAAGTACTCCTTTCATTTTGAACATAAATAATACTTGGTTGTTGATCCATAGGAAGGCATAGGGAAGTATGAATTTCTACTATGTGAGTGTTGGATGCACATTCTTCAAGCATGAGCAACTATGATTCTATCTCTGGCATACTATCTATCTCAGACTCATACTCTTCCAATTCATAGTACAAATCATCCTTGAACAGAACACATTCTTCAAGATTATTAAACATGTTAGCCCTATCCCTTTCATGAAATAAAACAATCCCTGTTATCTAATCTCCTTGTAAGAAATCTTCGTCACAAATTGGATTACTCACAACAACTTCCTATATAGTTTCATCAGTCTCCTGATTGTCATCATTTAAACCCAGATTTTCATTTTCAATAATGGAAGAAATTTCTCTTACACATTCTTGACTCTATGAGCACTGCAAACCTGCCTTAACTTGGGATGTAACATGGTTTTTCAAGAGCTTATCTATTTCATCTTCAGATAGGGGAGAACACTTAGTTTTATAGAAATCAACATTAGCTTGGTGATTTTCATTTTCAATATCAGGAATAGGCCATTCTCTATTTTGATCCTAGTCTGTTTCATCCAAGGAGGAAACTGTTAATTCTTGTTGGGAGGAAAAATTATAAAGGGCTTCTAATATATATTCTTCCATACATTCTTCATCCCCATACGAATTTCCAAGAAATTTAATAAAATTTTTAGAAATATCACAACATCTATCCATCATTGATAAGGAAAAATTGCAGATTTGATAATGTTGAAAGAAAATTAAATGAAAATCCTTTAAAGAATTTAAACTAGCAGATGGTATACTCTCATACCATTTTCTCTCTACTTACTCCAAGGTAGCCATGATGATCTTCATTAGACAATTTTCAGGAAACTTAGTCTTTAATCTGTGAATATGAAAATGAAATTTGACAAAATGAAAACTAGCATCTTCTCCATCTCGACCTTTAAACTTTGGCAGCCCTTTTTGCCAATCTATATAAGGAATATGATTTGGAAAACTAGGAATATGACCCCAATTCATAGGAGCATACCTTTGAGGAGTTGAATCCATTTTGAAAAGAGTTAAGTCACCAAGAAGTTCTTCAAACTACCGATTTTTGAACAGTGGAGTCGCCATGTAAATTTTGAACCTTTGGATTCTTCGACACTGGAGTTTCTAGGTGAAAGATGCACATCCTTTCTTGTGTCTAATCACTTTTCACCATCATAAATCATATTTGATCCTTATCATTGTTTACCAGGGAAGATATGATCTTTCATTCCCTGGCAACAACGCCAAAATGTTATCCTCTACAATTTCCTAAGATGAGGAGGAGATCGAAAGAGGGAACCTCAAACCACTTTCAGCTGTGTAGCTAGCCCTACTGGGCTAGAGAGGGATCTCTCAAAGGATTTGTCAATTAATATATGCAAAGAGACAAGTTTTAGGCTAGATATATAAGTTTGTTTTGAGTACTTGTGAATTTGCTGGACTAGGGTTTAGAACATATAATTAGGTCAGGGCTTCAAGTATGCAGAGAAAGGTATAAATAGGAGCTAGATATTAGTATGTAATGGTGCACTTAGAGTGTTTGTTAATTTAGTACATATTTGTGAGTTTCATAGAACCTAATGAGCATGTGAAAGCATGAATTCATTAAGTTTAGAAGAAAGGAAACACAAGTATGAATTCCACAAAAACAAAGCTTAAATTCAAGATTCCTGTCTATATAATTGCAAGGAAATTCATAGGAAGAAGATAAAGGTTGAAAAGATACACGATTTATCCATTATAAATTGATAGGAAAAGAAAACAACACCATAAACTCACTAAACAAGAATTCTTGAAATATAGCTGCAACTACTCCTGTATTCGTTGTAAGAAAACATAAGGTAGAAGCTTCCATGTTGGAAGTTTGACAACGAATTATGTAAAATTGGGTAAAAATGTAACTAGTTAGTTCTATACTGAAATAGGAGTTATGCAACAGAGGAGTGGGGTATAAAACTAGTGAATGCCCGAGAAATGTAATTGTGGAGTTCTATCATTCTTGAATTAATAGAGATTCCAATCCCTTGCTCCGTGGATGTTTCCTAGACACCCTGTCAAGGTTTTACCATGTAAATCCTGTGCGTTTATGCGTTTGTTTGAATTCAGTTTTTCAAATCTATTATATGCTTTTCTTGGTCAATTTTATAACTGAATGTGTGTAGTTTCTTTCTTCATTATTTCCCCTATTCAAACAACAAATGGTATCAGAGCATGTGTTTGGTGCTGCGTGAAGGTTCTTCTGTGAGGAGAGGCTATTGAAGAGCTAGCGTCTGCATTGAGAGGCTCTGTCTGAAGGAAAAAGCCTGGGTATAGAGATCAAGGGGGAAATATGCGTGGAAAATCGTGAGAGGACGCTGCCAAACTAGCGTGAGGCCACCTATGTGAGTGTGCTACCTACATGGAAGATTTGCGAAATGCTCTGCCACGTATTGTCTCTTCATGTTGGTTGGGTGAGAAGCATGGAGCAGTTGTAGAAGCGCGGAGCAATGCAAACCCTCTGTATGCTATCCCCTCTACGTGTTGGCTGCGTGAGAAGTGTGCCCTGTGTGTTTTGCTCGTGCTGCCAGAGCTTGAAGATTGCCACCCTCTGCGTGTGAAGACCAAAGAAATCTACTCTCTGTGTGGACTAGAGCACTTTGCGTTGGACCAGAGGTGAAGACCAGAGCCCTGCGTGGCTGTAATAAGTCCATTTGCCTGCGTGCTGCCTGCATGATTTGACTACATGCTGCCTGCTAGAACCAAGCAGAGTCTGCGTAAGGAGGACTGCACGTGTAAGAAAGGAAGGGAGGCTATGAAGACCAGATCCAGAAACCATCTGCGTATCAGTTGAAGTGTATTGAATTGGGTGTTGGAGTGCCTGCCGTTGTGTGTGCTGGAGTAGAGAGGAAGGCCAGACCCTGTGTAGTAGAGTAGAGGGGGAGTTGTTGCCAGAGCCATCTATTATCTGAATCCTGGTATTTTTTTAAAGAAATTTTGTCTCAATTTTTTTTTTTTTTTCAGAAAGTTGTGAAAATAAAGATTTATGTAAATTGAATAAATTTTGAAGATAAAGGGGTGGATGTGTGAAATTGAAGGAAAAAAAAGACAGTTTTTTTTTTTTTGTAATTGAAGGAAAGGAGATTTTTTTTTTTTAAAGGGCTTTTCTATTTAAAAGGAAGGAGAAAAAGTTTTTTTCAAAGGTTTTTTTTTCTATTTAAATTGAATTTTTTTTTGGAGAAATAAGGAAATATACACCCTAGTTGAAGAAAAAAAAACTTTCATTGGAACTGAAAAGATTGAAACCTTAGGAGAAGAACAAAATCGCCAAGATGTCGAATGCGAAATTTGAGGTGGAGAAATTCACCGGAAAGAGAAATTTTGCTCTTTGGAAACTGAAGGTTAGGGATCTGCTTGTGCAACAAGGGTTGCACAAGGCATTGGATGGGGCAACTAAGAAGCTTGCAACCATGACTACTTCAAACTGGGAGGACTTGGATGCCCAAGCTCTCAGTTCCATCCAGTTATGCCTGGCGGGTGAAGTTCTCTTCAATATTGTTGAAGAGACTACAACTTCAAGATTATGGGGAAAATTGGAAAAACTCTATATGACAAAGTCATTAACCAACATAATTTATCTGAAAAGATAGTTATACAGTCTTCAAATGAAAGAAGGTTCAAACGTTGCAGAACATTTGAATGTTTTTAATACACTTATATGTCAATTAATAGATATGGAAATTAAAATTCAAGAAGATAAAGCCATAACCTTGCTGTGTTCTCTGCCTGAATCATGGGATCACTTTGTAACTTCAGTTAGCTTGAACACTGCTAATTCTTTGAAGTTTGAATCAGTTGTGGGAGCTCTTCTATCTAAAGAAGTACTAAGGAAATCCAGTGCTGAAACAGCTGCATCAGAAGCCATGGTAGCTAGAGGACGCTCAAGGGAAAGAAGTGTAAGGCAAAATGTTGGCACTACAATAAAATTGGACACTTGAAGAAAGACTGTTGGAAATGAAAGGAATCCGATAACCTGAAGAAGGAAGCGAATTAGGTCGATTCAGGTATGATAGATGAAGTTTTATATGCTGAGGAATTATGTATGATAGATAAAACTTCACCTAAATGTAATGTCTCTCAGGGTTTAGATAACTGGCTATTAGACTCTGGTGCTTCTCATCACATGTGCCCACATAGAAATTGGTTTACTTCGTATGAAAATGTAAATGTTAGTTCTGTGTTTCTGGGTAATAATGTGTCATGTCAGACTGTTGGGATGGGAAATATCAGGATTAAGATGTATGATAACACAATTATAACATTAACTAATGTTAGACATGTACCTGATTTGAAGAAAAAATTGATTTCTTTGGGAGTGTGGGATTCAGATGGTTATAAGTTTATAGGGTTAGGATGGCGTCTTAAAGGTCTCTAAAGGAGCCCTAGTGGTTATGAAAGCAGAAAAGGTCGGAAATCTTTACAGGTTAAAAGGAAGTACTCAGGTTAGTGAAGCAGCAGTTGCGTCAGAAAGGGAAGAAGTAGGTACTCATCTATGGCATCAGCGATTAGGTCATATGAGTGAGAAAGGTCTTTAGATACCGATGAAATGTAAATCTCTTCACCATCTGAAATCCTTGAAGTTAGATTTTTGTAAACGTTGTGTGTATGGAAAACAATGTAAATAGAGATTTAAAGTTGGAAATCATAATAGTAAAGATATTTTAGACTATATTCATTCTGATATGTGGGGACCATCCCCTGTTGTGTCATATGGAGGTGCTCTATATTTTTTAATGTTTATTGATGATTTCTCTTGTAAAATTTGGGTCTTTATGCTAAAAAAGAAAGCTGATGTATTCAATGTCTTTAAATAATTTAAAGCAATGGTAGAGAAAAGAACAAACAAATCTATTAAATGTTTAAGAACTGACAATGGTGGTGAGTTCACTTCAATTGAATTTGAACAATACTGTAAGGATGAGGGAATTATTAGACACAAAACTGTTGTTTATACTCCTCAACAAAATGATGTTGCTGAGCATATGAATCAGACTCTTATGGAAAGAGCCAGAAGCATGATCATCAATGCTAGCTCGCAAAAGGAGTTGTGGGCAGAAGCAATATCTACTTCTTGTTATTTAGTTAATGGATCGCCTTCAGTAGCAATTAATTGTAAAATTCCTGAAGAAGTTTGGACAGGTTAGTCTTGTGATTATTCACATTTGAGGATATTTGGCTGTGATGCCTATTCTCTTATTCCAAATAATCAGTGTTTAAATTAGATCCAAAGTTGAAATGTTATGTCTTTGTTGGTTATGACTATGCAGTGAAAGGATATAGGTTGTGGGATCCTACATTGCGGAATATAGTCATTAGTAGAGATGTAACATTTGATGAATCTTCTCTTTCAAAATCAAATGTTGAAAGATTTGAACAGGAATAGGTATCACCAAATCAACGAGTTTAGTTGGAGGCTAGACCTTTCGGTGACAGTCAAAAGGAAGGAGAGACTTCTGGAGAAAAAGGTGTTGAAGACACAAAGGAATCCATTGAAGTTTCTAAAGCAATTTAGCAACCAGTTGCTCTAAGAAGGTCTAAAAGGGAAAGAAAAACTCCCAAAAGGTATGAAGATTCTGCTTCATCTTTTGCTTTGATTACTGAAGATGGGGAACCTTCTTATTATCAGGAAGTAGTAAATGATACAGATAGCGAAAAATGGAAAACGACTATGGAAGAAGAAATGGATTCCTTAGCCAAGAACAATACTTGGGATCTTGTAGAGCTTCCTCAAGGGAGAAGTGTTGTTGGATGCAAGTGGGTCTTCAAACTGAAACAGAAAGTTGATGGAAGTATCGAAAGGTATAAGGTGACACTGGTAGCAAAAGGGTATTCTTAGATTGAAGGTATAGACTTTCATGAGATTTTTTCTCCAATTGTAAAACTTGTTTCTATTCATACTGTGTTGGCACTAATTGTGTTACTTAATCTTGAGTTAGAACAGTTAGATGTTAAAATAAATTTTCTACATGGTGATTTGAATGAAGTGATATATATGGAACAACTAGAAGGTTTTGTACAAGGTCGCGGCAAAAGATTAGTTTGCAAGCTCAGGAAATCATTGTATGGTCTGAGGCAGTCTCCCAGACAATGGTACAAGAAGTTTGATTTCTTCATTGTGAGCCAGAACTTTATAAGAAGTTAGTATGATCATTGTGTATACTTCAAAAGTTTCAATTGAATATTCATTATCTTAGCTTTGTAGTTGACGATATGCTTATTGCAAGAAAAAGCATGGAAGAGATCAACAGGTTAAAGGCTCAACTCTCTAGGACATTTGATATGAAGGATCTTGGAGAAGAAAAACATATCTTGGGCATGGAGATACACAAATATAGGAAAAATGGTAAGCTTTGGTTATCACAACAGAAGTATGTGGAGAAAGTACTTGAAAAGTTCTCTATGAACAATGTGAAACCTGTTAATGTTCCACTAGCTTCCCATTTTAAGCTTTCTTCAATTTTGAGTCCTAGAGCTGATGAAGAAAAGTAGTATATGTCTCATGTACCATATGCAAATGCTGTAGGCAACTTAATGTATGTGATGGTATCTACAAGACCTAACATTTCACATGCAGTTGGAGTTGTCAATAGGTTCATGGCAAATCTAGGTAAAGAACATTGGCAAGCAGTGAAATGGGTGCTTCGATATCTAAGAGGCACAAGTGACCGTTGCATCGTCTTTAATGGTAGTGAAGGATCAGTCTGCGGATATGTAGATGCTGACTATGCAGGTGATTTCGACAAAAGAAGATCTACTATAGGTTATGTCTTTACTCTTGCAGGTCGAGCAATTAGTTGGATGTTAAAGTTTCAAGAAACAGTTGCGTTGTCCACTACCGAAGCTGAATATATAGTTGCTTCAAATGCCAGTAAAGAAGCAATCTGGTTAAAGGGTCTGCTTGATGAGATTGGAAGGACATAGGAGAAAGTGAATGTACTTTGTGACAGTCAAAGTGCTATTCACTTGGCTACAAATCTAGCTTATCACGGCAGAACCAAGCACATTGATGTAAGGTATCATTTTCTGAGACATGTGATCGATGGTGGAAAAGTAGCTATTCAAAAGGTCCATACGTGAGAGAATTGTGTAGACATATTCACAAAGTCAGTTACAGTAAAGAAGTTGCGATGGTGTTTAGCTTCTCTTGGCTTGCAGAAAAGATGATGAATGGGCATGGGCAAGGGATTAGGAAAATTGTTGTCAAGGTGGAGTTTGTTGGAAGTTTTACAATGAATTATGTAAAATTGGGTAAAAATGTAACTAGTTAGTTCTATACCGAAATATCAATTATGTAACGGAGGAGGCTGGTATAAAACTAGTGAATGCCTGAGAAATGTAACCGTGGAGAATCATTGTTGAATTAATAGAGATTCCAATCCCTTGCCCCATGGATGTTTCCTTGATACCATATCAAGGTTTTACCACGTAAATCTTATGTGTTTATGCATGTGTTTGAATTCATTTTTTCAAATCTGTTATATGCTTTTCTTGGTCAATTTTATAACTGAATGTGTGTAGTTTCTTTCTTCATTATTTCCCATATTCAAACAGCACTCCACCAATGTCCAACCCTTCTCTCTGAATGAGAAATGCTACATATAGACTCAGTCAAATAGATTCTCCACCTTCAGGAGTTAAATTCCTAGGTAGTGGAACTATTTCCAATATTCTCTCAACTAACATGTAAGAGTTAGAAGGTCAAATACAAACTCTTCTCTTAGACATTGTTTTGAATTTTGCTTCCTTAATGAGGACTAATTAACCATAAAAAAATCCTATCATGTATATTTATTCATGATTACATCATATAACCTCTAACTACTTCAATTAGATCATGAGTTTTGAGTTTGACCAAGTCAAACTGAAAAAACTAGGAAATTACATAGTGAAATTTTAAATAAAAACTCAGAAATTGCAGAAGCGCAATGCCAACATTGAGCCCACTTTTAGCTGATATCCTGAAGTCCAAATTGATATTTTAGAGGGCAGCCAACTAGCCTTGACTGTCTAGTTTTCATAACACCTTGAATTTTTGAAAATGACCCATGTGAAGGCATTGAAAAGTTGATTCTCCCAAGGTGTCTCCAAAAGCGTAGCGCCTGTAAAAAAGAGTGGTAGAATGATGCGTTTTGAAGCCTTTTTCTCCTTTTTCTCAAAATATGAGCCCTGTTTGAGAAATATGATGAAATGTGTTTTGAGAGGAGGTCATAATATTTCCAAAAATTTAAGCTACTTATCATTTGGAGCCTTGAGGAAAAAGTGCAGTGCCTTGTGACTAGTCCAATTTTTGAATTTGGCACCAAAATTCTCAAAAAACCAAAAATTATTAGAAAACCTTCAAAATTGTTCATGAAGTGTAAAATGAGGTATGTTATGCTGTCACGGATGCTTTAGACATAACCTCCAATTTATCCCTCTCATTTTTGTCCTTTAGGGTTTCCTTTAGCTTGTTTTTCAACTACTCGAGCTTGATGTTGCAAATCATGTTTCTTATCAGATAATGATGGGCCATGTGCCTCAATAGCTGATTATCCCTGTTAGCTTTGTCAAGAAGCTATTCTGAATGGTCATTGAACTTACTTAACCAATAATCCCTATCCTCGTTGATCTCCTAGGAAATTATGTCTTCCATGTCTAGGTCTTCATCTAGTAGCTTATGTCCTTTCTCCTCCTTCAACACCCTTTTGAGTCCCTTGGTCCTTGGCCTCCTTTTTCAAACTCTTTTTTCAGGTTCCTCATGTTCACCAGGTTCCAACACTTCTTTACCTTTTCCTCCTTATTGTAGCATCTAGGACTTCTTTTTCTCCATGATGAGTTGTCTAACTTTAAGCTAACTGTTTTCTTATTCTAGGATGGAGATAACAAACCTTGCTTTTTCCATGTTGTCCATGAGTTCTCTGATCTGGGAATCTTTCTCTTTGATAGTATGTTGCATGTTTTAAGGCTGATTTTCTGTTTCCAAGTCCACCAATTCAAATTCATGCTCAATCAAGTCTTCATTCTGTATATCTAATCCATGTTTTGCCGATATATAAGGCTTGGCCCTCTTCTCAACCTAAGAAGCAAACACAAGTCTTTTTCCTCTTTGATACATTTTAGTCACCTCAGGTCTAGGTGCTTTAGGAACCTCCACTAAATTTCTTGATGACCCTACCTCCATATGTTTTTTTGACACATCTTGGTGATGGCTTGGTGAAGTAGTCTCATTTCATTTTTGAAACCCTAGATGATAGGAAAGGGGAAAAAATAGTGAAAAGTGATTGAAGTGGTGAAATGAGGGAGTTAGGGAAGGGAGATGATGATAGGAGGATTTTTGGAGATGGATAGGTGTTATAGAAAACTTAGGAAGTTTGAATGGAGTGAAATGAGAGAGAGAGATGATTAGTAGAAATTGAGAGACAATGATGCTAGGAAATCTACCCAAAATGCTAGGTATGAGCTAGGGTTTATATAAGGGTGAGGTAATTTGAGGATTGATAAGTTATTTAGTGAATCAAAAGGTGATTTAAACATGCACAAAGGTATTAGGTTTAAAATTTACATGTTTTCAATGTCATATCTAACCAAAACATTAGTTACACTAGTGCTTGCAGCATGAAAATTTCACCTAAACCCTAGATGAAGAAAACTTGCATTCTCAATCATCTCGCCAAAGGAAAAGGGTGAGAAAAAGGATGATACTTATTTGTGAACAAGCTTATAATAGAAAGAAGTAGGAATGAAAGCTTAAAATCGAAATTTTGGTGAGTTTGGATGAGTTTTGAGCTACTCTAGAATAAGTGGAATGCAGTTCATGGAAGCGCAGTGCCACCTTCAGAAGCGCAACACAGTATCCAGAAGCGCAGTGCCAACTTTCAACCTACTTTTTGAGGCCTTAAGATACCCCAGATTGAGAACTTGATAAATTATTGGAAATCCATTGAAGGTTGCTACAAGATACACTCCTCAAGAATGTAAGTTGGACAATCCATTGGGGTGAAAATTTGATTTTCCCAAGGTCACTCCAAAACCACAGGGTGTCTTTGACAAAATCTCAGCATCAACTTGCAAAGCACTTTTGGATGCCTTCAACTGATCCAAATCACTATATGAAGGTACCATTGGAATTCTTAGGATGTTGTCTACACAATAGAGTCCTTAAGAACTGCTAACACCTTCTCCAAATCCATGAAAAATTGTCTTGAAGTCAAACTGTTCAGAAGTGCAGGAACTCTCCAGTAGCAGTGTAGTTTGGGAATTTCAATCAAATAATAACACATGTGCATAAAATTAAGGATATTTTTGTTCCTTGATCTATCATTGACAAGAACCTCTTTCACTTTTGTAAAAGTCTTCTCCATTTGTTCATAAACATATTATGAAGCAAAAATGTGCCTATGAGAAATGATGAGATGAGGTAGTGTACTGCAGCATTATCTTATTTGAAATAAAATATTACCTTTACCTTTATTTTTCTTTCCCTAAGCTGCTAACTCCCTTTACCCACTGAATTACATAATGGACATGTTTTTGTTTTGACATACATAACCATGATGACACATGGTGTGAAAACCCTAGACCATAACCTAAAATGAGGAATTTAAGCATTTCATGACCCAAGACATTTAAATGAAGATAGATACCTCGAAGAAGACAATGATTGTGATTAGTGATAAAGACCATGATTATGTGAAGGGAGCAACAGTGACCTAGACATTAATAACCAGTGACCAAATTTTTATTTGAATATTCACTAACATGACAAAAATTTGACTTGACACCCTAACAACACCTTGTAAGAGCATATTTGATCACTGGTGATAGGATGATTTGAATGACACTGACATTGGATCCAATTGGGGATGGTAGCTCCTTGGAGGTGTCAAGAACACCGTAGACCAAATAGCCTTGTTCATTGGGCATGGAGTCAAAATGCAAAAGACTAGAATCAAACTAAAAACGGAATGACTAACTGAACTAACTTGAATATAAAAAACATACTGACTGAACATACTTATGACAACACACCATCAAGATCTTAGGGCCTTCACCTCAGGTTTCAAATATTGATGATAACCGCCCACCTACTAAATATGTATATACAATCATGTGTAATGATCCCTCTAGTGTAACCAATCCAACAAATGACTACCTAATTGAATTTTGCTGGCACTTTCCTCGAGAAAGCTGAAAACAAAAAGCTAGGAAACTCCAAGTGTCCACTGAAGATGTGCTCATGATCCATAAGTACAAGAAAATTCAACTTCCCAGATGGCTACAACAAATCGGTGTAAGGATCCTTAAAAATCTAAAACGTTACCTCGTCTTGAAATCCAACAAAGATAAAAGTACACATTTCATTTTGATATGAAAGAATATGTGGTTGTTGATCCATAGTAAGACATAGGGAAGTATGAATTTTTGCTACTTGAGTGTTGGTTGCAAATTCTTCAAGCATGAGAAACTCTAATTCTATCTCTGGCATATTGTCTATGTCAAACTCATACTCTTCCAATTCCTAGTCTAAATCAACCTTGAACATAACACATTCTTCAAGATTATTAATCATGTCAACCTTATCCTCTTCATGAAAGAAAATAGCCATGGCTAGCTGATCTCCTTGCAAGAAATATTCATCACAAATTGAATTATGCACAACAACTTCCTGTATAGTTTCATTAGTCTCCCGATTGTCATCATTTAAACCCAGATTTTCATTTTCAATAATGGAAGAAATTTCTCTTACACATTCTTGACTCTATGAGCACTGCAAACCTGCCTTAACTTGGGCTGTAACATGGTTTTTCAAGAGCTAATCTATTTCATCTTCAGATAGAGGAGAACACTTAGTTTTATAGAAATCAACATTGGCTTGGTGATTTTCATTTTCAATATCAGGGATAGGCCTTTCTTTATTTTGATTCTAGTCTGTTTCATCCAAGGAGGAAACTGCTAATTCTTGTTAGGAGGAAAAATCATAAAGAGCTTATAATATATCTTCTTTCATACATTCTTCATCCCCATATGAATTTTCAAGAAATTTAATAAATTTTTTAGAAATATCACAACATCTATCCATCGTTGATAAGGAAAAATTCCAGCTTTGATAATGTTGAAAGAAAACTGAATGAAAATCCTTTAGATAATATAAACTAGCATATGGTGGACTCTCATACCATTTCCTCGGTATCTCCTCCAATGTAGCCATGAAGATCTTCATTAGATAATATTTAGGAAACTAAGTCTTTAATCTGTGAATATGAAAATGAAATTTGTCCAAATGCAAACTAGCATCTTCTCCATCCTGACCTTTAAACTTTAGCAGCTCTCTTTTCCAATCTATACAAGGAATATGATTTGGAAAACCAAGAATATGAGATCAATTAATAGGAGCATACCTTGGAGTAGTTGAATCCATTTTGAAAACAGTTCAGTCACCAAGAAGTTCTTCAAACTACCAGTTTTTTATGAATGGAGTTGCCATGAAAATTTTTAACCTTTGGATTCTTCGACGCTGGAGTTGCCAGGTGAAATATGCACATCCTTTCTTGTGTTTGATCACTGTTCACTGTTAGAAATCATATATGATCCTTGTCATTCTTTCCCAGGGAAGATATGATATTTCGTTCCCTTGCAACGATGCCAAAATGTTATCCTCTACAATTTCCTAGGCTGAGGAGGAGATTGAAAGAGGTAACCTCGAACCACTTTAAACTCAATAGCTAGTCCTACTAAGCTAGAGAGGGATCTGTCAAATGATTTGTCAATGAATATATGCAAAGAGATAGGTTTTAGGCCAGATATATAAGTTTGTTTTGAGTATTTGTGAATTTAGGCTTTTCAGGTTTGCTAGACGAGGGTTTAGAACAAATAATTAGGTCAGGGATTCAACTATGCAGAGACAAGTATAAATAGGTTCTAGATATCAATATGTTATGGTGCACTTAGAGTGTTTGCCAATGTAGCATAGGTTTGTGAGTTTCAAAGAACGTAGTGAGCATGTGAAAGCATGAATTCATTAGGTTTAGCAGAAAGGAAACACAAGTATGAATTTCACAAAAACGGAGCTTAAATTCAAGATTCTTGTCTATATAACTGCAAGGAAGTTCATGGTCAGAAGATAAAGAATGAAATTAGATATTATTTATCCATTAGAAACTGATATGAAAAGAAAAAACACCATAGACTCACTCGATAAGAATTCCTGAAATATAGCTGCAACTGCTCCTGTATTAGCTGCAAGAGAACATAAGGTACAAGCTTCTCCAAAAAAATCCAACCCTTATCTTTGAGTGAGAAATGATATATATAGACTCAATCAAACAACTTTGCCATCTTTAGGAGTCAAATTGCTAGGTGGTGGATTTCCAAGATTTCTCTCAACCAACAGGTAAGAGTGAGAAGGTCAAATACAAACTCTTCTCTTAGAATTTGTTTTGAATTTTACTTCCTTAACGAGGCCTAATTAACCATAAAAACAACCTATCATGTCTATTTATTCATGATTACATCATCTACCCTTAAACTACTTCAATTACATCATGAGTTTTGACTTTGACCAAGTCAAACTGAAAAAACTAGGAAATTACACAGTGAAATTTTGAATAAAAACTCATGAATTTGCAGAAGCACAGTGCCAATGTTAAGCCAAAATTTAGGTGCCATATTGAAGTCCAAATTGTGATTTGATAGAACGGTTAGCTAGCCTTGCCTGTCTAGTTTCTGTAACACCTTGAATTTTTGAAAATGACCCATGGGAAGGCCTTCAAAAGTTGATTCTCCCAAGGTGTCTCCAAAAGCACAACACATATAAAAAAGAGTGGAAAAATGATGATTTTTCACCCCTTTTTCTCCATTTTCTCAAAATATGAGCCATGTTTGAGAAATATGATGAAATGGGTTTTGAGAGGAGGTCATCCAATTTCAAAAAATGTAAGCCACTTGTCATTTGGATCCTTGAGGAAAAAGCGCAAAGCTAAGGCGTTGCATTTCTCTGACTAGTCCAATTTTTTAATTTGGCACCAAAATTCTCAAAAATAAAAAATGCTCAGAAAACATTCAAAATTGGTCATGAAGTGTAAAATGAATTATTTTATGCTCTCATGGATTATTCATAAAGAATATCCAAGTTATCCCTCTCATTTCTCTCCTTTAGGGTTTCCTTTAGCTTGTCTTTCAACTGCTCGAGCTTGATGTTGCAAATCATGTTTCTAGTTTGATAATGATGGGCCATGTGCCTCAATTGCTAATTATCCATGTTAGCTTTGTCAAGGAGCTATTCTAAGTGGTCATTGACCTTACTTAGCCAATACTTCCTATCCTCATTGATCATCAAGGCAATTACGTCTTCCATGTCTAGGTATTTATCTAGCAGATTATGTCCTTTGTCCTCCTTCAATGCCCTTTTGAGTCCCTTGGTCCTTGGCCTCTTTTTTTTAACTTGTTTTTTTGTTTCCTCATCTTCACTAGGTTCCAACACTACTTTACCTTTTCGTCCTTTCTATAGCATCTTGGACTGCTCTTTCTCCATGATGAGTTGTCTAGCTTTAAGCTAACTATTTTCTTGTTCTTGGAAGGAGATAACAAACCTTGCCCTTGCCATGTTGTCCAGGAGTTCTCTGATCTGAGAATATTTCTCTTTAATAGAATATTGCATGTTTGAAGGCTCATTTTCTATTTCCAAGTCCACCAATTCAAATTCATGCTTAATCAAGTCTTCATCATGTATATGTGATCCCTATCTTGCTGATGTTGAAGGCTTGGCCCTTTTCTCAACCTGAGAAGTAAACACAACCTTTTTCCTCTTTGATACATTCTAGTCACCTCAGGTCTAGGTGCTTTAGGAACCTCCACTAACTTTCTTTATGACCCTACCTCTATATGGTGTGTTTATGTGTCTTGGTGATGGCTTGGTCAAGTAGTCTCATTTCATTTTTGAAACCCTAGATGATAGGAAAGGGAAAAAAACAACGAAAAGTGATTGAAGTGGTGAAATGAGGGAGTTAGGGAAGGGAGATGATGATAGGAGAATTTTGTGAGATGGATAGGGGTTATAGAAAACTTAGGAAGTTTGAATGGAGTGAAATGAGAGAGAGAGATGATTAGGGTAAATCGAGAAATAGTGCTACTAGGAAATCTGCTGAAAATGCTAGGTATGAGCTAGGGTTTATGTAAGGGTGAGGTAATATGAGGATTGATAAGTTATTTAGTGAATCAAAGCGTGCTTTAAACATGTATAGAGGTATGAGGTTTAAAATTTTCATGTTTTCAATGTCATAACTAACCAAACCATCAGTTACATTAGTGCTTGCAGCATGAAAATTTCTTCTAAACCTTAGATCAAGAAAACTTTCATTTTTATTCATCTTGCCAAAGGAAAAAGGTGAGAAAAAGGATGATACTTACTCCTAAACAAGATTAGAATAGAAAGAAGTAGTAATTCAAGCTCAAAATCGAAATTTGGTTGAGTTTGGATGAGTTTTTAGCTACTATGGCATAAGCGCAACGAATTTCATGGAAGCGAAGCACAGTGTCCAGAAGCGCAACAGCAACTTTCAACCTAATTTTGAAGGACTTAAGATGATCCAAATTGAGAACTTGATAGATCTTCAGGAATATCCTAAAATTGGCTACAATATGGATCCATCAAGAATGTAATTTGGACACTCCAACAGGCAGAACAATTGATTTTCCCAAGGTCTCTCCAAAAACATAGGGTGTCTGTTGGCTTATTGGGCCCTAACCCAGGTCCGAAAGAGTTATTAGCCAAACAAATCCTACAGCTACTAGCCCTTTTGGCAATAGTCCGTGGAGTGTGGACTGAGGTCTCACCCGAGTAGCAGGGGAGGGTGCTAAAACTAGGTTTCCGCACCCTTGGGATGTCTTGATGTGGTCTGGAAAGGTCGCGAACTATTCTGTGGCCTTGCACCACTTTGGATAATTATCAGACTTCTATGAAGATCTGCATGGGTGTATTTTCTTATAATGAAATTATTATAGATCTGATCTTCTTATTATAGTCTTTAAGAAAACATTTAAACTTAAAAGCCCATGCACACAATTAAAAAAAAGATATAAGCTCATATAACAGATTAGGCATAAATTCAGAACATTAGCAATAGACAGATCCACTAGAAACCATACAATGATTCATAAATTCTTATCTTTAATGGTCTTCTCTTTAGTACAACCAGATCCGCCCTGTGAACTCAGCTGTAGGGCTTCGCACACACATCTGCGAACTCTACTAGGTCTCTGTGCACATAGTTGCAGAGCCTCTACCTCTCTACCAACACCCTTGACTTGGACTTACAGATGCTCCAAGATTTCTTTCTTCATAAACCCATTACGTTCCTGATAAAAAATTAATTGCTAAAAAAACTGACTTCTAACCATAGAGCCTTGCTCTATTTATACATTTCCATGGTTTGCGGATCATGGACAGGCCAACTCATTTTACATTATTTTTGGGAGGGCAACCCTTTGACTTGACTCATTACACTTCATGCTCCGCGCATCTCGCGGAGTCTTTACCATAAATTTACCCAAAATTTTGGGCTTTGAGTCCCAAAACCCTTACGCAAGACCTTCTTTACCCAACAGTCCCCCAACATAATCACCGTGACTTGTCCCAAGTCACATGGTTGTTGTGACAATATTCACACTGAGGTCGATTAGTAACTTCTTCGCTTCATTTGTACTTGCAACAAAATCTTCCACCATCCTCTGTACCTATTCTACGCGAGTCACTGATGCATCAGTATCAGTTGCAGTAGCCTGTCCGAGATCATATGCTACTTGCATGTGTGCTAACGTTTCCTCGATGGTGGTGGAGACTACGAATGCTTCATCAAGCTAGGGATGGATGCGGTCTTTAATCACTGACTCTTTTTGCCGAGCGATGTCCACTTGTGCCTTGAGAAACTGGGCCTCCTTCATTTTAGCCAACCGTTGCATGATAGCAACCGTCTGCACAGTCCCTCGGACTGTGTCATAAGCCTGTTGCAACTCTTGCACTTTTGTTTCCACTTGTTGTATGGTTGGGTCTCCCTGGAGAGAGGTGAGCATAAGGAGGGATTGATCTAACAGTCCCAAGAAATCTTGGACTGTGTTCTTTACCTTTCCAATCCTGCTTGAATTTCGTCACAGCAGTGTTCTTGAACTTCTGGAGGTGTGGACGGCTGTGCCTTCAGTTGTAGCTCTGCAATTTGTAAATTCAATTCACAGTGAGCCTTCACAGCCTCCTCTTGGATTGAGTGTAGCTCTTCCATGAGCCGTGCTTAGGTTCTCACCATGGTACTCATGGGATGCCTAGTAGCTGAGTGTTTGCTGGTCGTTATTGGTTCAAATCGCGAATAACCCAGTGTTGGTGACAAATTTTTGAATGGATCCCTTCCCTCCACTTTCAGATCATTAATAACGGCTAGGCTGTAGATCTTTTCGTATCTAGCTCGGAACTTCTATCTTAATGGCCCGCCGCCCTCTCCCCTTTGTTGTAACTTGAATTTCTTGTCAGGAATAATGGTGTTAACGGTCACCTTTTGACCTTTCTGTGTGGTATTGCAACCCTTGTGGCACAACCACAATTTGGCAGACCAAATAACTCTGTTCCGAACCTATTTTCCGTGTTGGCTTCCCACAGACTTGTTTATAGTCTTGCACCTTCTCTCAACTACTTGGGGTGCTGAGACTGTGCTTTCTATAGCTAGTCAGGTGGTCGCACCCTCGGTGCGATGTCTTAGCTTTCCTGCTAGCCCAGGTTGCGAGCACCTTTCGAGTGCCTCTGTAGCCGTTTTCTCTTCATGTGCTATTGTATGGGGTGTATACTTCCGTAGGTGCGGGCACAACCATGATAGCAGGGTCATAGCTCGTTCTAGTTCTGCAGGAGACCCAACCGGTCCTGATTCCCTTATGTATAGACCTGTGCGGCCTCCGTGGGCATTGCTACTTTCCATCTTGCTGATTCCCTCCCAGACTAGCGCACTTTTCTTTCTTAGCCACGCCCATAGTTCATTGATTTCGTGAGGCCTGTTGCTACCCCACTTATTCTGGGCTCCCTTCGGTCTTATTATTGATAATCTCATCTTCACCTCCCTTTTTATTATAGGCCCATCGAACCCATGGTATCCGCAACTTCCCAGTGGGTCGTTTTATCGGGCAGATGATGTGCATGCTTCCCCCTATTCCCCTCCTGACTTTGCCACGGGCTGTTGGCAAGCTGGATTGCTGTGGTGAATTCAGATTTCTAATTTTGATGTGGTTGGGTACCTACAACCTACGTTGGTGATGGATGCTTACCCCGTTTTTCCCTCTAACCTATACGCGCACCTACCTCCGACATCAGCGCCACTTTCACTGAATCCTTGGGCATGTTCTCCATTTGTGAGAAATTGTCACACATGGTACCTCCGCAGGGGCATCCTACTACTTTTGTCTCAGATTCGTCGTTTTTTATTGGTCGACTAGCTCCTCCGCCTTTGTGGCATCCTCATGAGCTAGCTACTCCCTTCCCTCTATCGTTACACGTTGTAGTGATCTAACCATCATATTACAATTTAGTGTCATTACCTCATGCAATTGGTTATGCCATTGCTCAATCTGTTCACATGAGTCCGACTTGCAGGAACTATCACGGTCCCATGAGATTTGTCCATCTGCTGTCTAATTCATTTGGTCCTGATCTTGTGATATGATTTGGTAGATACAGTCCAGTTCATCGTCACTATCCTCAGCATGCATTGGCTCAGTACAGCGCCCCCCTTTTGCTGGGTATAGTGGGACCACTACGCCGAGATTTTTTCTCGAATATCATTTATGGTTTCTTTGGATTGATGACTCCATTCATACCCAATGCCCTGTCTATCCCTAACAATGCAGGATATGGGTTACTGTCATCCACAATTTCTATGACCTCAAAATTGGTTCGTGTGCTTTCACCATCGATGTCTACTCTAACTCCTTGCAGTCTTCCCATAGGCAAGATCTTTTGTTGGTTCGCCATCCATAATTGGATAGGAAAGCATTGTAGTGCGGGCTTGCCCATGCACTCACAGGTCTAGTTAGGTAGGAAATTCACATTTGACCCCAAGTCCAGAACAACCTGATCGATCTCATAGTCCCCAATCTCGGCAGTCAATCGCATTTCTCGCCCAGTGTGCAATGCATGCTTTCCTAGCTTCCGGACCATTCGAGGTTCATCTGATCCTGCACACCTAGTTACCAATTCTTGCAATCCCTTCACTGCTTTAGTATCCTGTAGTAGCTTCATGCATGTCTCTAAGAAGGTGGTTAGCATAGAAGTATCCCTCTCTGACTCCGTTTGATCCTTGCTATCTGAAGTAGAAGCTTCTACAAAGCTCTTCTTAGCTTCCATAAATGTTTCCTTCACATGCTCCAACTCAAATTCTGGTTGTTTTATGGGTGCCTTACGAACCCATGCATCCTCCTCTGGTTACCTCCCCTTATCTTCTCTTGTAGTTGCACCACTTCTGAGCATCATATTCACATTAGGGTCTTCCTCATGTGGTTTAGAATTCATCATTTGGACGTTCTGTTTGGTCTTTGAAATCAAGTGCCTCCTTTATAGTTAATGGAGATCTAATATTTTCAGTGAGGTATGATACAGGATGCTTGTTATTTTTTATTATTGTGACACTTGGTTGCACTGGAGGGTATAAAGCTAGGTTCTTGATATTTGCCCCTCTAATTATGGTCATATTTCCTTGTCGGTAGCCAATGTAAGCGTCAGCAGTTGCAAGCCAGGCTCTGCCTAAAATCAATGGATGTCCATCTAGTCGGGTTTTGGGGTTTATTAGGAAGTCGATTGGATACTCCCAGGAGTCAACGGATACCATGACATCATGTAGTGCACCCTCTGGCCAAACCATGGATCGGTCATCCAATTCTAATAAAGTAGAGGTGGGTTCTACAGATGTAATGCCTAGCTTTTGGCAAGTAGTTGTTGTTAAGATATTGATTACAGCTCCTAGATCAACTAAGGCATTTGAGAAGGTTTGACCATAAATTTATACGGTTACTATTAGGTTTCCTGGGTCTTCGTATTTAATGGGTGTTTATTTTCCTGATAATAAATCAGATAGAGTGCCGACTACTTGGACTCTTGGATTGTTTGTTATATTCCTCCTTGGTTTCTTTATACATAATTCTTTAATAGTTTTTGCATATATCGAGATGTCTTGAATGGCTTGGAGGAATGGACTTTTTATGTACAAGTTTTTTAATTCTCCTAAAACGTCGAAATTAGGATTTTGTATGGGTCAAGGTATGATTAATCGTTCTGGGAATGGTGGAGAGGATGTGGTTGCTTGATTATGGATTTGTTGTGTTGTCACATCCTCTTCTTATGAAGGTTGTTCTATAGGTAACCAATTTTTACTTTGAACTAATTTATCTCCCTTTGTTTCAATGATATGCCCTAATCTTAACTGAAGGTCATTACACTCCCTTAGATCGGTCCCTATTTCTGGTGTTTCAATTATTTGGATAGATTGGACCGATCTATTATTCGGATTAGGGTTGGGTTGGGCTGGGAGTTGCGGTCTTAAGTTAGGCTGGGGGTTTTGTTGTAAGGCTGGCTGTGTGGGTTGAGGGAGTGGGATGGTTCCTACTGGTTGATTCATCGGTCTTTGCCAGTTTGTCTGCTAGGCTTGACTCTATGAAGTAGAAGGGGTCCATTGTGCTGGGTATACATTATTTTGCTAATATGGTGGGGTATAGAGAAAATTTGGCCAATTGGGTTGGCTTGGTTGATTCGGCCATGGAGATGATGAAGGGAATGACTGTTGTGACCAATTCGGGAATGGAGGTTGAGTTTGCCACATTGTATTATATTGTTGAGCATGATATTGTGGAGGTTGTAAAGAAGAAGCCAGATCTGAAAATATACCTAATTGTCATGGCTGCCATTGACGGCGCTGATTGAATAGATACACCAATTCTAGTTCTTCTTCTGCTTCCTTATATACTGCCTTCAATCGGGAAGTGAGGGACAACTTTCCGTAGAATGATCTTTCATACAAATGGTGCAAACTTGGACTGCATCTAATGGACACTCATGGATGTGTTTCCTCCTGCATCAGGGACAAAAGATTGCCAAATTCTGTTCTGCCTCCACTTGCTTTTGTTTGGCCTACATAATATCAAATTGTGTTGTCAGTGTCCCTAATATATCAGTTTTGAAATTTTCTAATAAATTTCCAATTTCTGCATGTGTTACTCCTTCTGTCGAAATTCTATAATATCTTACAAACCAATCATTTTCTGCTGGTTTTAGTCTTGTGTTGCCTCTCGAGCTCCTGATACATAAATCAATAATGTCAGCAAAATTTTCCTGATAAATATCTCCTTTTCCCATAATGTTTAATGTTTCAATCCATTGTTCCTTCATTCCCCTAATTAATGTTGTTTTTAACACATTATCAGGTAAGGGTAATGACACATAAGGAGATCTTTGAAGATTATACTGGAAACGTTCCACATACTCCTCTAATGTTTCATTTGGTCTAGCTACCATCTGGAATATTTCATCTTTTAATTCTCTAGACCTGCAATAGTCCTGATATTTTTTCAGAAAAGCCTCTTTCATTTGATCCCAGTTATTTATAACATCGCCACCTAATCCAATAAACCATCTTAAATCAGCCCCTTTTATTGTAGAGGGAAATAATTTTAGTTTCTGGGGATTGGTGGTATAGTCATATCCTCTACACAGCACATCAAATTCCAACAGGAATGCATCCGGATCCTCCAATGTAAGACCGTGGAATGTAGGGATATGCTGAAGAGGAATTGCTTTCATAGGTGCATTAGTTGCAGTATCCACAATGGGGTATTGTAGTGTAGAGGTTTGGGTGTTTGTCTGGTTTTGGGCCATTTGGTCGAATATATGCCAATAACCTTCTGGGATGTCTAGGAGGGTATTCCTAGGTTGTCGAGAGGAAATGGATTTAACAGGAATGGCCTTGACAGTACTTCCTTTATCTTGGATAATGGGATTACCTAATGTCTGAGGGGATTCAGGTTCTTCGGCTTCACTATAAATGATTTTTGCAGCACTTCCCTTATCTGGACTGCTTAATGGCTGAACTACCCCAAGAGGAGAGCTTTGTTCTTTAGTTTCTCCTGTCTCTCCCCTTCCTTCATAGAGGTTGATAAAATTCCCTTCTTGCAATGGTTCTGGGCTAGAATTTTCAATTTCTTGAAAATCTTGCTCTTCGGTTTGACTAGGCACCTCAGTAAAGGCTACAAATGGTGATCTTGTGGCCTGAAGGGAACTAGTAGGCTGTCTAGAAGCAAATTTTCTAGGTCCTACTGAAGGCTGAGATTCTGCTTTCTTAATGATTTCGTCTATAAAGGTCGATTGGGCAAGGGTCACCTGCCCCTTAGCATTGTCAGGCTTGGGTAGAAGTTTAGGATTATTTTCTAGCTTTTTCTGCTTAGTCATGCACACAAATAAATTTCTAAGTTCCACCCAAACAAAACAGCAACAAATCTTCAGGAAAGCGAGCAGGGGAGCAGGGCTATTACACACTCGACACGTAGGTTCTTACCTTCCATTTTTAAAACCCAATTCTTCCCTAGCAGGTTCTTACACTACTCTGAAAATAGACAAATGGCTACACTCTTTCCCCAGCAATGGCGCCAAAATGTCGAGTCGTAAAAAGGGTCTTTTTCACCTCTAATTACCTCACATTAGTTTGTAAATTCAAGAATGTTTTTTTATTTCAAAAAGAGTCTCAGTTTGAGGCTATCATTTTCCAGAGTAATGCTAGTAGTATAGTGCTCAAAATACAAGAGTAAATGGATGTTCAAAAAAAGGTCTAATTACAATAAAGCACCTTAAAGCTGAAATCATGCATTGAAGGAACTAGGAAATTTATTAGTCAAGGATCCAATAATAGTAACTCATCCCTCTATAAACTGATGTAACTAAAGATAACCAAGGAACAGATCATCAATCTGGGAGCTAGACAATGAAGGCCAATGCCCACTACAGTCTCAGATTGTTTTGCACACCAAAGCAATGATAACGCAAATAATAAAGAAATGGAACAACAACTAAGTAATATAACAACAACTGGGAAATGGAACAACAACTAAGAAATGTAACAACAATCAATTCTTATAAACACCTTAATTGTCATAAACAAGTGTAGCAATTGTATCCTACAAGAATCAGGTAGCAATCTTTATTCTAAGGAGAAATCGAACAACACACGGAAATAGAATAGCAATTGATTAGCAATGAAATATAAAAGAGTACTCTGAGTGAAGTATGAGTGCACGATAAACCAAGATGAATAACACACAGAGCACGATTTAAGAAAAGTAGTAATCTGATCTTGATACCACCAATATCAATCTTAGTTATCAAGAATAACAATTGTAGTTCATAATGGAACAACAATGTCAGTGGAATCGCAATCGCAATCAAATGTGAACCATACATGAATACAACGATATGAATGTTACAACACAACTACTCTATAGTTGAACAACAACAGTATTCTGTAAAGACTAGCAATATCATATCAACAATTAAAGGAACAGAAATGTGTTGCAGAGTCAATATGATGTTTCTGTCTCAGAAAATGATATTACTCAGTCTACATAAATCGAATGTAACAGAGTTGTGATGTGAAATAACATAATATATAAAATTACTGGACAAAGCTAATAAGTAAAACCACACACAAACCAAAAGTAATAGTACAGGAGCAAGTGTTCCACCAGGGTCAGTCCCTTAGCCTCCATGGACACACCACTTGAGGTTATTTCAAGATCAAAAATTAAACAACAAGTAGGTTTGTATTAATGCATTAAAATAGAATTACAGTGGATCACTTCTCAACGAGAGTCGATGATCAAAGTCTCAGAAAAATGACTGTCCCCCCTGGGCTAACGGTGCTGCCCCTTTTTATAACAGCTAAGGTGGAGATGTCTAGAATACAAAAATAGTTGAAGCAGTGATCCCTCAGGATCAAAGGATCCCGAGGGATTCGCCAAACTGTTAACTCTCAGTTATCCATTTTCTTTCTTGCACTGAGTCGAGATCTCCATTTCCTTTCCCTGGCTGATATGCTTTAATTTGGATTGCCTTCTTTGCATGTGGTTCCCCACCAAAGGGACAACAGTTAACTTGGCCCTGTCTTTTTCCTTGGAATGGTAGTCTTTTGTTTTTCCCTTTTTTGCATGAAAAATGACAATTATTAGTACTTTCATATTGCATATAAATCCTGTAGATTTTGTCACAATTTCTCATTATCTACCTAGTTCATGATGCAAAGATGTTACAAGTTCTAAAGAAAGGATGACAAAATGATCAACAAAAACATACCTTCTTCAGTACTCCACAACCCTCGTAAATGTTAGATCCATTTTTCGAGACAAATGTCATAGACGTAGGAGTTTTCCAACTAGACAAAATAAATAAGGAGCCCTTTAAAGGAATTGTGAATGGGATCTAGCTAAAATTATATAGAGATAGTCAACCTACCTCTCAAAGTTGATTTGAGATTAATAGCAAATAAAATAAATAAATATATTTATTTCTATAACTTTCTTTTGTTTGCAGGTAGAAGCTGAGAAAGAGAGAACCCTGAAGAATTTGTGACTATAGGAATCAACATGACAGATTTTGTAGAGTAGCACTTTTCTGTTGTGGTTAAGGGTGGTGCGTTGCACACTAAAGAGCATCATGCGGTTAGGTGAACATGCAATCGAATGGAGTGCTTGGTATCGAAAATAACCTAAAAGGTCGAAAATAGTTGGTAGTTGGTAGTGGCATGAGATGTTGAGATTTTGTATATATTAATTTGGCAAAAATCTCATGGATAATGACAACAATAGGATTTGTTCCTAAACTGATTGCATCAAATCCTGATGACGAGATATTCTATCCTTTTTTGTTGCAATAGAATTTTTTATTTAGTTTCTTCTCTACATCTATAAATTGTAAGCATGTAGAGGCAAATAGAAATGTAAGGTGTGAGGAAGAGGAAATCTGTTGTTGTAATCTGCTGTAATCTCTTATTGAATAATTGATAAATCGATACCTCTGTTTGGTGGACGTAGCCCAGAATGGTTGGGTGAACAACGTTAAATGTTGTCTCATATTTTCTGTTGTGTGTGATTTATTTATTTAGTTGTCTGTTGTGTATACCTAATAATTGGTATCAGAGCTTGATCAATCCACTACCTATTGTTGATGGGTGAACTTGTATGTTGTTAGCATTGCTGCTAGCTATGTCAAAGATCAGATATTTACAGTGGAAAAGCAAAGTAAAGTAGCAGCCGTGAGACTGAGACAGTCTCAGCATATGCGATAAAAAAGACATGTGCATATGCAGATGCACTAGCGTCGACGTGTTTCCCAATCGATCTGCATGGCCGTGTGTGTTGATCCACTGTGACGTGCGCTGGTGGAAGAGACCAAATCTATTATCGATCTGCATGGTCAAATTTGTCATCGATCTACTGTGGAATCAAAAGAGGAAGAGCCGAATTGTGGTAATAGCACTAAGCAAGTCAGCTTAACATTTAAATTTCATTCGAGGGATGAGTAGTACCATTGATCGTGGTGAATAGTTTGATTCTTAATATCGTCAATAGAAATTTGATTTTGGAGACAGAGTGGAATTTTGTGGAATGCATATGGCATACTGAATTTCAACTATGTAAGGAGAAGTAGACCCTAATGTCATGAATGTTTTGTAGCATTTTATTGTTGACACTATATGTTGTGTGAAGCTTTCTGTTTTGTGTGAGAAGTTAAATGAAATATGTAAAAAACTCAAAGTTCTTGATTTGAGATAGAGAAGTTTAATGGGAGGAATAACTTCGAAATATGGAAAGTCAAGATGCACAACTTACTCGTCCAACAAGGTGTGGCGAAGGCATTTTTGGGAAACTCCAAGCAACCTTACTCGTCCAACAAGGTGTGGCGAAGGCATTTTTGGGAAACTCCAAGCAACCATTGGCCATGATAGATGATGAATGGAGTGACATCGATGATAGAGCACTAAGTGGCATATGATTGTTTTTGGCGGATGATGTTTTATTTAACATCGTGTCAGAGACAACTGTCGCTAGTCTATGGACAAAACTAGAAAATTTGTACATGACAAAATCCTTAACAAATAGGATTCTTCTGAAGAGACAGTTGTACAGCTTGCACATGAAGCAAGGTATGACAATAATTGATTATTTGAATACCTTTAATACTATCTTGGTGCAGTTAGATAGCATAGAAGTAAAATTTGATTCAAAAGATAAAGATGTAACTTTATTATGCTCGTTGCCTGAGTCATGGGATCATTTTGTTACTTCTATAAGTCTTAGTTCATCAGAAAACCTTGAATTTGATGATGTTGTTGGAGCTATACTATCTGAAGAAACTAGAAAAAGGTCAAATCAAAAAAACCTCTACATCAGAAGAATGATGGTTAGAGGTCGATCTAAAGAAACATGGTTCAGTAAGTAGAACAACTCTCAGTCAAAATCAAAAGGGAAGAAGAGTAAGCTAAAATGTCGATTTTGCGATAAAATGGGACATTTGAAGAAGGACTGTTGGAAGAGACAACAAAAATCCAAAGGAGACTCTTCAATAGAAAATAAAGAAGCAAACACGACAGATACAGGTTCGGCATATGGTTCAGGTATAAGTGATGAAGTTTTATCAGTTAATTTGTTAAATCTTGATCAACATTGGTTGTTAGATTTTGGTGCATCCAATCACATGTGCATTCATAAAGAGTGGTTTAAAACTTATAAATCAATCAATGATGGAGTAGTTTACATGGGGAATGATGTCTCATGTAACGTTGTGGGAATTGGAAGCATCCCAATTAAAATGTTTGATGAGACAATTAAAATCTTAACTGATGTAAGACATGTGCCTGAACTCAGAAAAAAAATTTATTTCTCTAGGAGTGATAGACACAAATGGATATAAAACTTTTATTCAAGGTGGAGTAATGAAAATTTATAAAGGAATCCTACTAGTAATGAAAGCAAAGAAGGTTGGATATCTTTTTCAGTTAGAAGGAAGAACAAAGTTAGATCATGCTTCAATTGTATCTGAAAACGACATTGATTCTATTCGATTATGGCATCAATGGTTGGGCCATATGAGTGAAAGAGGATTAAAATTTTTATCTGATTGTAAGTTACTTCCTAGTTTAAAGTCTTTTAAATTAGATTTCTACAAACATTGTATATATGGGAAACAAAGCAGGCATAAATTTAAAACTAGAAAACATACTAGTAAGGGAATCCTTGATTATATCCATTCTGATGTTTGGGGTCCATCTCCTACTACCTCATATGGAGGATCATCATATTTTGTATCTTTTATAGATGATTTCTCTAGGAAAGTGTGGGTCTACATGTTGAAAAGAAAGTCTGATGTATTCACAATTTTCAAGCAGTTTAGAGCATTAGTAGAAAATATCACTGGAAGAACCATTACATGTTTAAAAACTGACAATGGTGGTGAGTTTACTTCAAAGGAATTTGATAATTATTACAAGGAAGTTGGGATCAAAAGACATAGAACTACTGCTTATACTCCTCAGCAAAATGGAGTTATTGAATGCATGAACAATACTTTTTTAGAGAGAGCAAGAAGTATGCTAAGTAATGCAAATTTGTAGAAGGAATTATGGATAGAAGTAGTATCTACGACCTGCTATTTGATAAATTGATCACCATCAACTGCATTAGGATGTAAAATTCCCCAAGATGTATGGAAAGGTCATTCTTGTGATTATTCTAAACTGAAAGTTTTTGGTTGTGATGCATATGCTCTAATTCCAAAACATCAGCGTTTGAAATTAGATCCTAAATTAAAAAGATATATCTTTGTTGGATATGGTGTTGGGATTAAGGGATATAGGTTGTGGAATCCTACTACTCACAAGATCATCATTAACAGAGATGTTAAATTCAATGAATCTTCCATTGATAATCCAGATGTAGATATTAAATTAAAACAAGAAAATGTACCTAAGTTTCAACATATTCAGTTTGAAACCAGTTCAAACACTGATGATAGTAAAGAAGAACGAGTTTCAGATGAAGATCATGAAGAAGTTCCTACAAATAATAATAAATTTTTTTTGGAAGAACCAGAAACATCTTTAAGAAGGTCCACGAGAATCATATATCATCCTAAAAGGTATGATGATTATGTTACTTCAGTTGCTTTAACCACTAGTGATGATGAACCTTTATGCTATCAGGAAGCTGTAGAAGGTTATAGCAGTGATAAGTGGAAAGAATCTATGGAGGAAGAAATGAAAGCATTAGACAAGAATGCCACATGGGACCTCATAGAACTTCCCAATGATAGAAAAATTGTAGGATGTAAATGGGTTTACAAATTTAAAAGGGGTGTTGATGATAAAGAAGACAGGTACAAAGTGAGGCTGGTTGCGAAAGGTTTTTCTCAGAAAGCAAGAATTGACTTTCATGAGATATTTTCACCAGTTGTTAAAATTGTTTCAATTTGAATTGTCTTAGCATTAGTTGCTTTACTTGATTTAGAATTACAACAACTAGATGTTAATATTGCATTCTTACATGGATATTTGGATGAAGAGATTTCTATGGAACAACCTGAAGGGTTTGTTCAAAACCACAACAAGAAATTTGTCTGCAGGCTCAAGAAATCATTGTATGGTCTGAATCAGTCGCTGAGACAATGGTACAAGAAATTTGATTCTTTCATGATGAGCCAAAATTATATAAGAACTGAATATGATTATTGTGTTTACTTTAAGAAATTAAGTAATGACATGTTCATTATCGTAGTATTATATGTTGATGATATGCTTTTAGCAAGCAAAAGCATAAATGAGATCAATAGGTTAAAGGCTCAAATTGCTAGAACATTTGATATGAAAGATCTAGGAGTAGCAAGATAGATTTTGGGAATGGAGATTTTTAGAGACAGAAGCAATGGTAAGCTGTGGTTATCACAAAAGAAGTATATTGAGAAAATACTCTTAAGGTTTGGTATGAACAATGTGAAGCTAGTTTCAGTCCCTTTAGCATCCCATTTTAAGCTTTCTTCAAGTTTATGTCCTAACACAAATGAAGAAAAGCAATATATGTCTCGAATTCCATATGCCAATGTAGTAGGTTGTTTGATGTATGTGATGGTTTGTACATGACCATATATTTTACATGCAGTTGGGGTTGTTAGTAGGTATATTGCAAATCCAGGGAAAGAACACTGGTCAGCAGTGAAATGGGTGCTTCGGTATTTGAGAGGCACAAGTTATTATTGTATCACTTATAACAGAAGTAGTGAATTTGTTTGCAGATATGTTGATTCCGATTTTGCAGGTGATTTGGATAAGAGAAGGTCAATGTCAGGATATGTCTTTACTCTTGCAGGTGGAGCTATTAGCTGGATGTCAAAGCTACAAAAAATTGTTGCTTTATCCACTACAGAAGCAGAACACATAGCTGCTTCACATGCTTACAAAGAAGTGGTTTGGTTGAAAGGTTTGTTTGGTGAGTTTGCTAGGTTATAGGACAACATTAAGTTATTTTGTGATAGTCAAAGTGCAATTCACTTGGCTAAAAATCCAGCCTATCATAGTTAATCAAAGCATATACCTATAAAGTTCCATTTTGTAAGATAGGTTATCACTGAATGAGGAGTCTCTCTTGAAAAAGTGAATACAAAGGAAAATTGTGCAGACATGTTCATGAAACCAGTTTTATGAGAGAAGCTATGATGGTGTCTGACTTCTCTTGGCTTGCAAAGAAAATGAAAAGAATAGACAGGAACAATGTATCAAGCTAATTGTTGTCAAGGTGGAGATTGTTGAGATGTTGTATATACTAATTTGGCTAAAATCTCATGGATAATGCCAACAATAGGATTTGTTCCTAAACTGATTGCATCAAATCCCGATGAGGCGATATTCTATCCTCTTTTGCTACGATAGAATTTATTATTCAGTTTCTTCTCTACATCTATAAATTGTAAGCCTGTAGAGGCAAATAGATATGTAAGGTGTGAGGAAGAGGAAATCTGTTGTTGTAATATGATGTAATCTCTTGTTGAATAATTGATAAACTGATACCTCTGTTTGGTGGATGTAGACCAGATTGGTTAGGTGAACCACATTAAATGATGTCTCATATTTACTGTTGCGTGTGATTTATTTATTTAGTTGTCTATTGTGTATACTCTAATACGAGGAACCAAAATAATCTAGAAAAAGGAACTGACAAAAGCATGTACCACCTCATGGATTCGACACCATGGAACTATATTGAAAACAAAAATAATTCTATAAATGGAAAAAATATATTCTAGATTAGTGGCTCTAAAAGAATGGTTGTTGACGTGACTTGCAACATGTCTAGGTGTAAAAAATGGAGTTATCACCTATAGATCCATTCTGTGTGAGATCAATGAAATTATTACAAGATTATGCTAGATTCAACTAAAGTTATTGCAGGGGAAAGCAATGTGATAAATGTAAGTTGTTGTTTAATCCTATTTTACTTTCCTTGTGTTGAATTTCCAATTATGGATTCGAAGTTTGAGTGCAAACCATAGAGACCAGTAGGACCAAAGACTAGAGAATAGTAGTAATTGTACATGTAACTTTAGCTCCTAGATACCTAAACCATGGCCTCACCATAAATACCGAATAAGGTGAGGAAAAAGGGCACTATTTTTGCACCACATCCATAATGACCTACAAAACCTAAAGCTCAACCACTTAAATAGTCAAAACATAAGTTGTTAACAACACTTATTCCAGCTAGATTTATATAGGAATAGGATATGCTCTGGATGGTGAATAAATTGAAGTACAATGACCATGTTGTCTAGGATTTGAAGAAGTTCCCAGGATTTTCCAAAGAAAAATAAGTCAGGTGAATCAAGAAACTAATCTAACTAGTGGTCGTTGAAGTTTAGTAGTAGACCGCAATATTGGAGAAGTTGGGAATACTCATTTTGTTGGATATATTGCACTTTGTTAGGAGCACAAAGATAAATATATGTGTCATATTGTTTTTTATTTGTCCCTGGTGGATTCTCATCATTAGATGAGCCAATCAAGATTGACACCCACCTAATTTCTTAGATTACAAATCTTCCTACTAAAATTGAATATTTGAAGCTCTTGTTCAACCAGGAAAACAACTAGGTAGTGGCCAAGGATGTTGCAGAGACATATTTGTTTGTTCACAGATAATGTGGAATAACAATTTCCACTATATAGGACGATGTTGTCGGGTTCACCACATAGCTCATGGCCTATAAATTATTAAGCAAATGCAGGAAGGAATAGTGCCCTATAGGCACAGTTGTGACCACCGCAAAGTGTGTCAAAGGTGTTCAGATGAAGTGGGTTACTTTTTTCATAACCATTTCATGCAATATTGTCTTGAAGCCCAAGCCAAGAATGCAGAATTTCACTACTCTTGGCTTCTGATTTTGATATCCCTCACAACTTGGAAACTTTTGAAGGAAATTCAATTTTCACCACCAAAGACTCCATATTTCATTGAACCAAGGTTTGGGTCTCTTTGGGATACCGTGGAAAAAAGAAACCTGTGGACATCAGTGCTGTATTCTACATGCAGAAGGAGACCATCAACCATGTTATTAAAAACGTAGCTCATATCCTTGTCCAAACTATTAAATTTTACAAAGCTAAGGAGAGGTTTTGTGCCACACCATGTTCCATATATATTCAGGCCCACCCAAACCTAGTAAAGTAGTGGCTGAAACACTAATACAGGCTTGATGATTTGATGGTTTGACAGATTGTAAAGATTACGCACAACACCCACTAAACAATATCTAGAGGTGCATAGAGGTGTATAGTATTTCTAGTGATGAGGAGTAGGAGTACTAAGATCCAAAACAAGAAGTGTCATTAACCCTAGAACAAGAGGAATTCCTAGAGCCCCTCCTATAGAAGTTTTTTCGGGAAAGCTAGTGTCTTTTCGATCTACTAGTCCCACTAGGATTGGAAACTATCCTAGAAACAAACAATCAAAGAAATTTGTGATTTCCTCTATGTATGATAGATAAGGGAGAAGCAAATGGACCAACCTGGATCTTCCGCTTGACTCCTTGCTTGATTTCTCTGCCCCTCGATAGAGCTCGCAACTCCTCTCCTACTTATCTCGCTTAAAGAATAACTATAGAGGCAGAGTAACAAAACACCATGAAAGCATCTTGATCTCTTATATCATAAACAATGTAGAATCAAAAATACATTAAATATACAATGGCATTCACAAATAACAGGATTCAGAAGTACACGATGGTATGGAGGAAAACTCAAAGAACTTTATTAAAATAGAAGGGAGAATTACACCCAGTTGTCTGATCCGACATCATCCTCCCAACATCAAAGCCCTCTTCACCTCATGAAAAGCAAGATCACCCAACAATACAATGCCCTTTCTCAAAGACAAAATATCAGCACTTCCTTACAAATTACAAAATTCCAGCTTCTAGATCTCTCAGATGAGGGATCCATTTATAGATGTCTACAAGGGTGTGAGCCATCTCTAGGTTTTTGATTAGTGTCATTCCACTCATAGTTCTTGGTTCCACTTGGAGATTGCTTGGATCTCTTACTCATCCCTAGACAAATTTAGAGAGGCAAGTGTCATAGGAGAAGTTTCTAGAAGATTCCATGAGCATCCACTTAGCAAATTGTCTCAGACATTTGTCCATCCTCGCTCATCGCACCCTATGGAAGGCCTCTTCACTATGAATTGCACCTAGCTAGTGTAGCAGTTAGTATGCATCGCACCTTGATAGTGGAGCAATCGGTATGGTCCAGTGTTGGCCAGATATGAGTGGTTTTTTAGGTGGAACTTCTGGGGAATGATGTAATCAGTTGACCATGATCCTTTAGGGTATGAAACAACACTTTTAGGGGTTAAAGAGACCTTGGTTTATCGACATATGAGATTGGGGTTGCAATGCCCAAATATGTCGATAACAGTTTCCACCTAAAGCATGAAGTCATAAATCTTTTGACGTTGAGTGAAATGATTTATCATGAGGATCCAAGGTATTCGAATAGGAAGGTTACCTATATAATATACAATACAATAAATCATTATCATATTATTTTCATGATCTAGCTGAGGTGGGAATTCCCATGCTCAGCTTTATAAATTCATTTCCATGTACATAGAATAGATAATCATTTGTGGTTGCATACTGGTGATTCTTTATATGTAGAGTCATCATCCCTTAGCTTGGATGATCATCTGTGTAGCTTCTATGTACATTTGATGACTTTATATTCCTGAATATATCGTAGCCCAGATGGATGAAACTAGATCTGGGGTCTTCAAACTCGTTCAATCTTCACATGATGTACAAGTCGATCCATGTGAAAAGATGTCCTGAAGTCGAACATGGAAAGACATTGCCTAATTACTAGCCAATAATGTAAGTTGTTAACAGATGCAAGAGGAATCACCGATAATGATAATGACCCTCAAGGTACTACAGTACAATTCACATGGTGTGAATATATGATCCAATGCTGAACACCACGCAAAATCTTTCGGTTGAAGGCCACTGATGTATGCCTGTCGCTGGAAGTGAGAAACTTGCCATTGAGGCATACAAGCTTCAAAGTACTAAAAGGGTTGTTTCTAAGTCAACTTCTTGGATAATGAGTTGATGTCGACAAGAAGTGACCTGTCGTAGGAGGGCCTTAATGTATCCCACATCTACGACATGAAATGAAGCAAATGATTTTCTAGAGGTGAAAACAATCTCATGGTACAAGGTTCAGGAATGGTGGTCATGAAAAATGGAGGGTGAAGCTATTGTAGTGGATGAGGCAGTAACTAGATGGTGAATTCTCTGAATGACTTCTCTTGAACATATCGGCGACACTGAGATGGATTGGTAGTGTTAACCCCAAAAAATATGGATGGTATGGAGGACAGATGGTGAGATGACTAGTGAATGGAATAACCCAACCCGACTCAATCATGGTGACAGAGTGAAAGTGTCATGTTCAAGAGCGACCTGCTACCAATAAAGTTCTTTAAGTTTTCTTCCCTTTTTCCCCAGTCATTGCTGACCAGTACCTCTTTATTTTTGTCAAGATTGAGGAGGATAACATATTCTTGTTCTATAATTTTCCCCTCGGGAAAACATGTCGCTATGTTTTAGCGAGCCTAGTGACAGTGAAACTCGTTCTTGTTGGGTGGACAAGTTTGTCGTTATTGTTTTAACGAGTTTAACGACAAGGATAACTCGGTCATTTTCATGTTTAGAGAGTTTGGAATGGGACGAAAAGGAAACTCCAGCAGTTCTTTTTCATAGCATAACCCCTTAAGTTTGAAAAAGGTTAAAATAATACAAAAGGGATGACTTTTCCGATCACTTTTGCGAGCCGAAAAAGACAAGCGCTTGATATTTTTTGTGAGATAGTCCCTCAGGTCCAAAAAGATTAAAATATACAAGAGGGATGGCACTTCCAATCACTTTAGCGCGCTGGAGAGGCCAATTTCTCGACAATCTTTTCATATTTGGCGAGTCTGAAAAGAGTTTAAAGGAGACTCGTTTTTTAGGAACGAGTGGCATTTACGTAGTAACTAGTTCTGGGTAATCTTGGAACTTCTCAAAACATGGTGATGTGAAGAGGGTGGCTAACAGGACCACTCATTGTAGCTATTCCTCAAAATGGTAAACAATCAAGTGGAAGCGTATGATTGGCCAAAAGAATGGAGGTGATGGCAGGAACACAACCAAGGTTCAAAAGGCAGATAGAATGGCAACCACAAAGGTTATTTACCAAAGGTGGGTTCATTTTTTAACGAGCTTGAACCTTGCAGAAACATTGCTCATGAGGTAGGTTCCTTTTTTAGCGAGCTTACACCGTGCGAAACATTGCTCATTTGGCAGGTTCATTTTTTAACAAGCTTGAACCTTGTGGAAACATTGCTCATTTGGTAGGTTCATTTTTTAATGAGCTTGAACCTTGCGGAAACATTGCTCATTTGGCAGGTTCATTTTTTAACGAGCTTGAACCTTGCGGAAACATTGCTCATTGCCTTTTTATGTAAGCTAGGAATGACCAAACTAAAAAGCTAGAAAAACTATAAAGCTAAGGAACTACTAAGGTTAGGTAGGATAGTTTCAACCATGGAACGGTTCAAAATCTTCCTTTGCTTCGTCTGTGGCACAAACAAAGGTGAATGGTGGATCAGACCAATCACCTAACCTAAGAAGTTGACAAACTAAAAATCTAAAAAGCTAAAAAAATGGAATTCGTTGTTTTTCTCTTGCGTAAAAAGGTTTTCATGCCCCAAAGCATCGAGAAAAGGAGAGTCTGCAGTAACCACATGGAAATCACTATGGTTAAACATGATGGTTTTTGTCAGCGGCTAGAAAAAACACTTCCTTGGCTTTGTCCACAGAATGGACAAAGGTGAAGGGTGTGGGAGACCAATCACTTAACTTACAGGGAAATTCATATGGTAGGATGGTTTTGTCAGCGGTTAGACAAAACACTTCCTAGGCTTCGTCCACAGAATGGACAAAGGTGAATGGTGTGGGATGGCACTTCCAATCACATAACCTACAGGGGAACCTATCTTTCCAGCTGCGTTCATCTACCAAATGGACAAGGGTGCATGCCCCCTAAGCTTCATTACATTCACTGGATTACTCACTACAATCAGGTAGATGGAATGAAGGTTGAAGAGACACTCTTGATGCAAAAGGACCATCTAGGGATGATGATCAACTTGAAGCTATGCTTGAACCGGGAAATGAAAGATGGTCAATAGTGACAATCTTGCCTTCATGTGGGAAACACATCACCCAGAAGAGTGTTGAAACAATACCTTCCATGTTGTAAACACAGTCACGCCCGAGGAGTAGATTGAAATCTAACGATCCTTGGACTACCATCACGTTCAATTGAATGGTTTTCCTTCCCAAAGTTATCGGCAACTTAGGAAGGATCCCTAATGGTTGACTCGTTCCTTTGTGAAAGCCTATCAAATTTTGAGTAACAAGCATAAGCGATGGCGAACCAAGCACTTTCTAAGTAGTTGAGCAAAGGATACTCACTGAAGCCCCTTCATCTACGATAGTGCCAGACATAATCATTTTGTATACTTGTACTACGATCTAGAATGTTACATTAGATGGAAGGTGGGATCTCGCTAGTCGTTTCCAATCGAAGGAAGTGACTAGACTGCTTGGAGGGGGTACCAAATAAATGGTTGAATGAACTCCTTGAGTAGTGGGAACTGGGGAATTTTCTTCCTGTTGTGAAGGAATGGGTGGATTGCCCCTAGGTTCATTGGACTCTGATGTAACAAAAAGAATTTGAATAGTATTATTCTCACTCTTTTTGGGAATGGTATCATCTGAAGGTGGACCTTCTAAAGGAAAAACTAGGTCGACTGCCATCTCGACCTGTTGACTTTCGCTTTCAGTGACAGGCATTTCAACCGATGGTTGAGTCATGTCAGTCATATTTTCAACTAGTAAAGGACTTGGGGAGAGTTTCTTGTATCCAGATGGAAGTCGCTGCGGTGAAGCAGGACATTTACGCAAGACTCTTTTGGCCTCATCCAAAAATGAACAACGGGGAAGGTGATGGTCCCCTTCACATAATCCACATGGAATTTTGACCTTTCCTTTTTGTCCATGAACTTCATTTTCACTAGTTGATGGTGTGCTGTCAACATGATCACGAGAGGTTGATGACACCGGATGGTGCGAACGGGGGGGACCATTCTCTGAAGATCCAAGGAATGGTTGGACAATCTCGATGAAAATGGTCTCCTCTACAAATTATGCAAGGATATCTTGGAGATTTAGTGGGTCGATTTTCATCAGATGATTCACGGTTGCCCCCTTGCTTAACTGACTTCTTCTTCTTCTCCTTCCCTTTCTTCTTCTTCTCAATCACTCGGTTACTAGCATCACTATTTCCACCAAGCGAAGAGGAAGAAGGGGAGGGAGAAACAAATGAAGTAGAAGGCGAAGGGTCAACTTCAGTATCAACTGGTTGTTGATTCGATTGTTGAGGAATTATGGTATTTTGAACGACAGAGGTTGAGAATAGCCATACTGGCAGACCAATTGTGATTCCTGGAAGGGACAATGTGGCCATATACAGAGCACCAATATTTCCCCATGAAGAAAATGGATTAGGATTCCCCTCAAGAGGGATTCCATGATTGGTGAGCTCCATTATCTCAGCCTAAGATCATTGAAGGAACAGGGATGTTATTCTAAATTTAATAAATTTTAATGACGCTTGACACAACTTTTCTTTTTCAATTTTTAAGAGTCGAGAAAAAGCTAAAGGTGACTCTACTCCCCTTTGATTTTTAATGACCCTAAAGTGACAAGTGCTCAGATGGACCTTTTCTTTTAAGGAGTTGAAAAGGAACGAAAGTGACTACTCTAGAAATCTAGACAGAGGGATTACCAAACCAATCGTAAAACTGAATTATACACCGTGTTGGTAAATTAAAGAGAAATTACCAAGGACTTATGTACAATAGTCAATCTTCCTGAATGTTGTGTTTAGTGCATTGCGATCGATAGGGTAGCAGACACAACTTCCTATGGATAAAGGATATAAGCCTATTGTGGTCTCCCAATATATACTCGACGGTATGGGGAGCACAAGTCCATGCTAGCACTTGTCATATCAAAGAGGAGGAGTCACCAAACTTTCGATGAAAATAATAGTTACTAGATTTTACGATGCCGCAACACGTCTCTAGCCTAGACCTCTAAATGTGTTGCGTTAGGTTCCAAAGCATTGTTAAGTTCATTGAAATTTATTTTAGAGTTGATCTTGCTTAGAAGTTTTTCTTTCAATGGTTCACCACGTGATGTAGATGTAAAATTCCTAAATATGAAATATACAATGATAAGCAATCATTGTTTATTTTTAGCAATGAAAATCCTAGCTACTAAGGAAAGAAGATTACGATTCTTTCAAACAAAGAGCAAAGAGCACACACTAAATGCACCTTTCCTAAATCATTTTTCGCACACATTCTAAATGAAATTGTAAATGCATGTATTTGTTTTTTGTTCCCTTTAAAGTGAAAAATGCCAAAAAGGAAAACTAAGTATAGATCTGAAATATTTTCTTCAAAGCGACATTTCAACAATTTCTTTTTCAAAATGAAAGGAAAACTTAAACGACACTTTTCAATTTTGAATAGAAGATGCTTTCGAAACTTCAAATATCAGCAAATCAAATCAAATACATGAAAAAAAGTTCAATTGACTATCTAGAGAAGGAAGACTTTACGACACTCCTCTTTTTGACACAAAATGATAGTTACGACACTTTTGTACCAAAACGACACATCGATTCAAGCAACTTTTCGACAAAGGATTGTAAATGATGGACAAATACATAAACAAATTTACTAATCCTAATCAATGGAGGTTGAACTATGTAATGCAAGGAGGCTTCAGCAATGAGATACTGTTCACAAGCAACAAAACAACTAAACAGAGTTGAAAACAAGGACAAAAACCCCAAATTTCAAGGAGAGAAATAGGATTGCTCAGTCATCGCAACTGTGCTTCATAGAAACAGGGATGCATCTCACCCGCTACACATGGGAAGTGCGATGCATACTGGCTTCCAGTGATAGACAATGCGATCGTCCAGGGAGTGCAACTGAGATGGGTTTTGGCTCAAATTTGTAGCTAATTTCGGTGAGTTAAGCTGAGCTATTATGGACAGTAAAGAGAAAAGTACATGGGTATGATCTTGGGAGGTTAATTAGCTACCAAAAGGGCATCTAACATGTTTGTAAGTCATATGTTTGACTCATAAACCAAACCGGATATTGACTGAAACAACATTCATCTATTTTGCAATTGCAGAGCAAGAGCAGTTCGAAGGCTATCTGGATAACTTCAGGCTCCGTCTATAGTTTATAAAATAAACAACAAAACAAAGAAAACAAACTATTCGGTCCTCAGTGGAGTCGCCATTTTGTTTCCGAGAAAACTAGTGTCTTTTTGATCTGCTAGTCCCACTAGGATTGGCAGCTATCCTAGAAACAAACAATCAAAGAAATTTGTGATTTCCTCTATGTATGATAGATAAGAGAGAAGCAAAGGGACCAACCTAGATCTTCTGCTTGACTCCTTGCTTGATTTCTCTCCCCCTCAATAGAGCTTGCAACTCCTCTCCTACTTATCCCGCTTAAAGAATACCTATAGAGATAGAGTAACAAAACACCATGAAAGCATCTTTATCTATTATATCATAAACATGTAGAATCAGAAATACATTGAACATACAATGGCATTCACAAATAACAAGATTCATAAGTACATGATTGTATGGAGGAAAACTCAAAGAACTTTATTAAAATAGAAGGGAGAATTACAACCTAGCTGTCTAATCCAGCATCATCCTCCCAGCATCAAAGCCCTCTTCACCTCATGAAAAGCAAGATCACCCAACAATACAATGCCCTTTCTCAAAGACAAACTATCAGCACTTTGTTACAAATTACAAAATTCCAGCTTCTAGATCTCTCAGATGAGGGATCCATTAATAGATGTATGCAAGGGTGTGAATCATCTCTAGGTGTTTGATTAGTGTCATTCCACTCATATTTCTTGGTTCCACTTGGAGATTTCTTGGATCTCTTACTCATCCCTGGGTGAATTCAGAGAGGCAAGTGTAAGAGGAGAAGTTTCTAGAAGATTCCATGAGCATCCACTTAGCAAACTGTCTTGGACATTTGACCATCCTCACTCATCACACCCTACAGAAGGCCTCTTCACTATGCATTGCACCTGGCTAGTGTAGCAGTCAGTATGCATCGCACCTTGATAGTGGAGCAGTCAATATGGTCCAGTTTTGGCCAGTTCTGAGTAGTTTTTCAGGTGGAACTTCTGGGGAATGATGTAATCATTTGACCATGATCCTTTAGGGTATGAAACAACAATTTTAGGGTTTAAAGAGCCCTTGGTTTATCGACATATAAGATTGGGGTTGTAGTGCCCAAATATGTCTATAACAAGGAGACCAAAGAAGAGCATCCCGACACATCAAAAAATGACCCTTGAGAAGAGGAAGTAGTGATAGGAGTTGAAAAGATGCTATTGAAGGGTCAACAATAAGGTTTAAGAAAGAAGAGAAAGGCTACAAAGCTGACAGATATACAAATGACTTTTCTAGCAAAGGAGGAGCTAGAAAGAATTGCTAAGGAAATCAAAGAGGTGAAGGAGCAATGAATTTCTCCTCTCATCATGATCATTCAAAAAGAAAAGAGAAAAGAAAAAAAGAGTTATAGGTCCAGATGCAACTACATTTAGAACAACTATGTCTCCTGATTGAGTCATCAAGAACCATCACTCTTACGCTAAGTGCAATGGATCCAACTACTACAACAAAGGGGACCAATGCACCTCCTGCACTAGAGAGTTAACCAAAGTAGTCAAAACGATCTTCTACCTTGATCGAATGTCACACCCTAGATGTTCCGCCACTCACATTATACTTTACTGACACTAATATTCAGTAGTGGGCCCAAGAATTTTCCTAGGTAGACTTGGTTTTATCTCAATTACGTTTACATGTCTTACATATATTGTACATGAATTATAATTTAGCACATGTAAGTTTAACGGATGTCGATTAGCTTACAAGGAAGCATGAGGCTTTTCAAGCAGTATATGTGGGACTGATAGAAGTGCGACAACATGTTGAAGATAGAGAGGGAACTCTAAGAAAATTAGTAGAGGAAGTATAAATGAAACTTCTAGATATCCCAATGGAGATCAAAACTCCAAAAGAAGAAAAGTTGTGGAAGATTGATCAAACAATATGCAGGTTGAAGACCAAATTTGAAGAATTGCAATTTTAGATCAAGACCACTACCTTGCCAAAGGAAATAGAAAGACGAGAAAAGGCATAAGGAACCTTTGATTCTTTTCGACATGCATGCGAGATCAATCATGAATGGATTAGATTATACAAAGGTGGCATTGGTATGTGGACTAAGTCGTAGAATAGTGCCGATCTCAAGGAAATCAGTGTCAGGATTGAAATTTTGGAGCAACAAAATGAGTCCATACATAGCATTTTGATCACTCTACCTACACCATAATGCAAATTTGCAATGGTAAAAAGTGTGACATTGGGTAAGAATATTAACCAATGGAGAGCAGAACAACGATAACTTGCCCAAAAAGTTGTGCAATTGTAGGAAGAAGCCATGCAACTCACCAATGGCCTTACTGTAGCACAAAACACCAAGCACTAAGTAGTTTATGTTAATGAACCATCTTTCCCAAATATTCCTACACCTAGCGAGGTTGCATAGACTATCATCAGTTAGGTAGAGGAAGAAAAAAATACCTTGTAGTAAGCCAAACAACTATCTCAGAAAATTTCAAAGAAAATTGTGGAAATCCTCCCTTCATTTGGAGCACAATGAGAGCAGAGTGGTTCTAGGGTAAGCCGTGAATAGTGCTAGGGCATGTTTGAGCCAAGGGGGAAAAATGATAAAATTTTGAAATTTTGGATATGTATGGATAAAAATCATGGTAAGGAGGAAATAAGGAATATCACGTGCAGAAGAGGGTAGTGGATACCACGCACAACATATATGCAGGTAGGAATACTGCGCATGTGTATAACAGACTATGTAGATGTGAAATGAAAGTTGCAAGGATCGTGGCATAACATAAATATGTTGTTTTCAATAGAACACTCTCCAACTATTGCTTTGGTTAGTTATGGATAGATGGTTTATTGCATTTCAACTCAGTATGGTCAATAAATTGGTTGTAGCTCAACACAAACATGGAAAACTCATTAGGGTGGGTTGACTAGTGACCTGGCCTCAGAGTTCCGAGAGCACGATGGTGAATATTGAAGTTATATGAGGAGTTAATACCAATTTTAGATAGTTTTATTGTTCCATTGTGGTTCTACTGTTGTTTTATTGTTATCATATGGTTAGCTTGAATACAGTCATTTTTATATTTTGTCTAGCTTAACATTGTTTTTGTTTAATGCTTATTTTATTTGAATACTTTTCTAAATAAATTATTTTCCAATTGTAATGGTGTTAGATGGATAATGTAATATGGATAATGATGGTTTGAGTTCTCCCCTTTTCACGTGTATGATACTCATTTGTAACTTGCACTAATATTTTCTTTTAATATGTAGTATCTAGAAATTTTATGTTAATCTCTCATGGTAATGTTGTATGCACATTTTGTACAAGTGGTTCTGGTGAATATTTTGGGTTGATAGTTTGTAGTTGAAACATAATGTTAATAACTAGGTCTCTGCATGAGAAAATTTATGTTTTGGATTGATAGTTTGTAGTTGAAACATAATGTTAATAACTAGGTCTCTACATGAGAAAATTTATGTTCCCGTGTTTTGTGTCAAAGTCAATTTTATAGTCGTATAATTAACTCTTGTTGAATAGTTTCTTTGTTGGTTAGACAATGTGTTTTTACTTGACTAATATATGGCGTAGTTTATGGGGAGTGTTTCAATACACATTGGAAGGGTTTATGAATGTGATTCATTTTAAATGGATGCATCTACGACATATGGTGGATACAATAGCTCGAGGTAGGTTATTTTGAACCAAATTCATCTTTCTTTCCCCTTTTCCCTTACATAGCCTTCAAAGGTTCTTGCAAATTCATTAGCACGGATTGGGTGAGACCTCACCTACTCCCAAGTGTTGAAAATTCTTGTATTTGAGGGGGTTTTGTTGGCTCAACTTCGAACCCTAGGTCACCCATGCACGCCAACATGTTCTTACTTTGGTACAACTTTATGTTCACTTTCGCTTCCATATTGAGTAGGGATTGTGTAGGGTTAAGAACATTAAAATTAGCTATTCCTTCTTGGATTCTTTCCTCACCTCCTTTTATGGGTCCTTGTTTTCTTCCCATTTCCCCTCTAATCTGATTTCTAAGTTAAAACTTCTAGTTTCTCTAAAGAATCCAAGATTGCTTACTAGAGTCTCCATGAGGAGGTTTATATTGTGATTAATGTGGACAACTTATGCTTTCAACCTCACAAATCTCTTTTCTACCAAATCTTGAGGGTTTTGCAAATAGAGATATTGACTATGGTAGAGTTCTATGACTTTCTTTGTAAACCAATTCCTAAATTGTGCAACTTCTCGCAAAATACAACAAAGAAAATTTCTCTAATTCCAATATGATTTGTGAGCTATCAGTGATATTCCATTGGAATAATTCATTAAAATAAATCTAATAAAATAACTAAAATACATACCATAGAGTTTAATTTTCTTTTAAATCCTAAATTTTTTAATAGATGTTTTTCCATTTAAATGAATAAAACTGTTGAAAAAACAAATAAAAAAAGGAAACACACATGCACTATCCACAACAAACACAAATTTTACTGTGGGGAAACTCTTAGTGGAGAAAGCCTAGCTAAAAGGTGAGGCTTCTCTTCGTTCTTTTCCTTGGTATGGAAATATGCAAGTAAAAGGGAAGAATTAATTTCTACAAATTTGCCTTAAACCTATGTCCTACAATGATTATATAAAACCTTAACCACCTATATTAAGCTTTCTATCCTCCTAATCCTAGTTTCTCTACTCAACTATGGAACAAAATACGTGAATAACATAGAATTGAACCCTTACTCCTTCCAGTCGCTCACCTAACTAGAGATAAATTTGAACTCCCTCAATTCTTAATTAGAGTTACAGTTTTGGATCACATGTGGCTAGCCCCATTTGCATGAGTAATGGGGGTTGACATGGAATCATGTCATATTATGGTGGACAACAAAATCCGTCAACTTGTGGCATGTGTAACTTTTGCATACAAACTCTCATTGACATTATTATTTCATCATTAGAAGGTCTTTAAGGTCTTTAAATATAAATCAAACACACTGAGTAGGATAGCTTTGAACAAAAAAAAATCAATTGTTTTCACCGAGAAAATTATCATTTGAGGTCTCAAAATGACTTCGAACTACAATACTCTAAAGTGGCACTCACTATTCAAATCACCCTCTAAAGTGATTCTTCCAATTATAAGAGTTGAGATAGATTATAAATTAGGGAAAATTTTAAGGCTCATATTAGTAGGTGGACTAATTTTCCATGTTTTTTTCAAAAAATATTAGTTAATTTCCATTTTTTCCAAAAATAATTCCCCCTATTTTATAGTATAAAATTATTGTACCATTTTTTAATAAATTCATAAATCATAATAATAATTATTATTTTATCTAGATTAATATAACATCATTATAAATCTAAATATTTTTACAAAAATATCACTAAACATAATATAATTTACATTTTTTAATTTTCCCAATTATAAACCGTATAATACTCCCATCTCAATCCTAAATAAAAAACTAATCCTAAATAAAAAACCTAAAAAATGTTAATCACAACCATAATCATTATCATCATACACATTCCTACGACCACATACCATGTGGATCTTCAAAGTTTGACCAATCATATAGCCGATTATGTAGGGTAGATTGGTCTCATGTTCAGAGTTGTTCTCGCTGGTTGACATACTGTAGCAAATGAAAGGAAACAAGTCGCTACATGTGCTCGTCACAAGAAATGTGAAGAAACTTGAAAGTCGTGGACAACATTTACAATATTCCATAGGTAATCATAAATCTGCTCACCTTCTGTGACAAGAAAACTAAGAAGTGTTCATTCCGACCATAATCATTATCATCCTTACACATTCATGAATAACTACGACGACGACCACCGCATACCATGTTGATCCTCAATGTTTGACTACCATGTTGATCGTTCTCATGATCAGAGTTATTCTTGCTGGTTGACATACTATAGCAAATGAAAGGAAACAAGTCGCTTCATGTGCTTGTCAAAGAAATGTAAAGAAATTCGCGAGCCATATTTCCCATGAAAATGGACATTAACTGTAGCTTGCCAATAAGTGTAGCTCGCCACCAATAATCCTATGTTACTAGTTCACAGTCACCATCATTACTACATCTGTAGGTTTACAATTCATATGATAGGATTCTTCCTCATGCCGATCCTCATGCTCGTATTCCATACAACCACTGGTGGGGCACAAGATGTGACAATGCCTGCTGCGGCAGTAATCACGGGGCCTTCATTACACTTTATGCCTTCACCACCTTCTTTTCAAACATTGGGCCAAACGCCACTAACTTTCGTTCCAAATGCCATGCCGAAGGCAGTGTCGCAGTCTTTAGTTAGGTCTACTCCGCTCAGAACACTTATACTACCCAATTGGACAAAGGCTATCCAACGTCATTAAAAATCGTTTGATTTGCTAGGGTAAGAAACCATTTTTTATTTTAGTTGTGTAAATTAACTGTTATGGTGAAGTGTGAAGGGTTATGTATCAAAAAGGTTTAAAGTCCTATAATCCTATGTTACTAGTTCACAGTCACCAGTCCTATGTACTTACCCTCGACAGTCCTATGTTACTAGTTCACAGTCACCATCATTAACTACATCTGTAGGTTTACAATTCATATGATAGGATTCTTCCTCATGCCGATCCTCATGCTCGTATTCCATACAACCACTGGTGGGGCACAAGATGTGACAATGCCTGCTGCGGCAGTAATCACGGGGCCTTCGTTACACTTTATGCCTTCACCACCTTCTTTTCAAACATTAGGCCAAACGCCACTAACTTTCGTTCCAAATGCCATGCCGAAGGCATTGTCGCAATCCTTAGTTAGGTCTACTCCGCTCAGAACACTTATACTACCCAATTGGACAAAGGCTATCCAACGTCATTAAAAATCGTTTGATTTGCTAGGGTAAGAAACCATTTTTTATGTTTGTTGGGTAAATTAGCTGTTATGGTGAAGTGTGAAGGGTTATGTATCAAAAAAGTTTAAAGTTTAAAACTTATTTTTATGGTGAAGTGTTATGTATTAAAAGATTTGAAATTGAAAATTTTTGGTTGTGTTTTGTCTATTTATTGTTTATATAAAAAGTATAATAATACATATCAAAATCAATTAATATTTAAAATTTTTTAAATCAATTAATATTTAAAAGTTTTAGTTGTGATTTTTCTATTTATTATTTATATAAAAATTATAATAATAACCATCAAAATCGACCAATATTATATAAATCCGAAACAAATAAAAAAAAAAGAGGAGAAAAAGAAACCAACACCCATTTCCATTGTCCTTCAAATAAATCTCAAATCTCTAATCCTTAGAAAAGCTCTTGTTCCTCACACAAACCTGAAATCATTAAAAAGCTCTTTATCCCTCAAATAAAACTCAAGACACTTAAAAAAAATTCTAAAATCCCCGAAGGGTGGTTGTTCCTCCAAAATCCAAATATTTTCGTTATATTTTTTTCGTTGGGTGATCTCCATTGATATTATATATGTGTTTTTCTTTCACAGAGTATTCACGTTTTACTTTATTTCTTATGCTTTCATATAATAAATATTAATTAATGTCATACATTATAATAAATAAGTTTGTATTTCGTATGTAAATAATATTATTTGGGTAGTAGTAAATATTTTATTTGTTTCACCTTTCTGTCGGTTAGAACTCCTTAATAAGCTTATTTCGAGTTAACGTTGGAGATCATATGCACAACAATTAAACAAAATACTCAGAAAATAAATAATCACATAAGACATAGAGATTTAACGTGGTTCATCCAACCAATCTGGGCTACGTCCACACAACATAGGCATCGTCATGAGATTACATAAATAAAATCCTTACAAACTCTCACACTCTCAAAACAATCCGTACAGATACTTGTTTTATAGCAAGGAGGATCTAAGTGCCTCATAAATCCTCTCAACTCAAATTTAGGATGCATTAACTCCCTCCCAACAACCTGGAGTTAATCTAGCAACAAAATTCTATTGTTGTCACCTACTGAGATTTTTTCCTATTTTATTCTAAACAGAAAATCTCAACAATCTCCACCTTGACAAAAATCAATCTCCACCTTGACAAAAATTAGCCTGATGCCCTGTTATTATTATTTTATCTTTTTCTGCAAGTGAAGAGAAGCCAAACACAAGCGTAGCTTCTCTAACAAAACTCGTTTCGTGAACATGTCTGCACAATTCTCCTTTGTATGCACATTTTCAAGAGAGACTCCCCTTTCAGTGATAAATTGTCTTACAAAATGGTATTTGATCAGTATATGCTTTGATTTACTATGATAGGCTGGATCCTTAGCCAAATGTATTGCCCTTTGACTGTCACAAAATAACTTGATGTTGTCCTGCAACCTACCAAATTCACCAAACAAACATTTCAACCAAATCGCTTCTTTGCAAGCATGAGAAGCAGCGATGTATTCTGCTTCAGTAGTGGATAAAACAACAATATTCTGTAGCTTTGACATCCAACTGATAGCTCCACCTGCAAGAGTAAAGACATACCCTGAAGTTGACCTTTTCTTATCCAAATCACCTACAAAATCGGAATCAACATATTCGCAAACAAATTCACTACTCTTATTGTAAGTGATACAATAACTACTTGTGCCTCTCAAATACCGAAGCGCCCATTTCACTACTGACCAGTGTTCTTTACCCAAATTTGCCATATACCTGCTGACAACCCCAACTGCATGTGAAATATCTGGTCGAGTACAAACCATCCCATACATTAAACACCCTACTACATTGGCATATGGAATTCGAGACATATAATCCTTTTCTTCATCTGTATTAGGACATAAACTCGAAGAAAGCTTAAAATGGGAAGCTAAAGGGACTGAAACAGGCTTCACATTCATACCAAATCTCAAAAGTATTTTCTCAATATAATTCTGTTGTGATAGCCATAGCTTACCATTGCTCCTGTCTCTGAAAATCTCCATGCCCAAAATCTGTCTTGTTGCTCCTAGATCTTTCATATCAAATGTCGTTGCCATCTGAGCCTTCAAGCTATTGATTTCTTCTATGATTTTGCTTGCTAAAAGCATATCGTCAACATACAATACCAAGATAACGAATATGCCATTATTTATCTGTTTAAAATAAACACAATGATCATATTCACTTCTAACATATTTCTGACTCAACATGAAAGAATCAAACTTCTTATACCACTGCCGAGGTGACTGCTTCAGGCCATATAATGACTTCTTGAGCCTGCAGCAATTTCTCATTGCGATGCTGAACAAACCCTTCCGGTTGTTCCATATATATTTCCTCATCTAAGTCTCCATGTAGAAATGCAGTCTTAACATCTAATTGCTACAACTCTAAATAAAGCAAAGCCACTAATGCTAACACCATTCTAATTGAAACAATTTTAACCACAGGTGAAAAAGTCTCATGAAAGTCAATACCGACTTTCTGAGAAAACCCTTTTGCAATCAGTCGCGCTTTGTACCTATCTTCCGTATCATTCACACCCTGTTTCAGCGTGAAAACCCATTTACACTCCACAGTTTTCCTGCCTTTCGGAAGCTCAACCAGATCCCATGTGCCGTCTTACCCAAGGCCATCATTTCGTCCTTCATGGATGCTTTCCACTTGTCACTATTCGAACCTTCTATTGCTTCCTGATAGCATAGAGGTTCATTTTCATTAGCAGTAAATGCAACTGAAGTAACATAATCATCATACCTTCTCGGTGGTCGTTTGATTCTTGTCGACCTCCTTAAGGATGTTTCTGGCGCTTCCTCGATTGGCTGACTACCATCTGTAGAAACTTCTTGATGATCAGTATCTGACACCTATTCATGATTTAAACCTGAACCGTGTTCATGTTCTGATTCTGAAACTTGTTCATGACTAGTATCTGAGCTATGGTCATCATGACTATCATCAGAAATGCTATCAAACTGAGTGTGCTAAAAGTCAGATACATCATCCTGTTTCAATCTACTATCTACATCTAACTGTACAAGAGAGGATTCATTAAACTTTACATCTCTGTTGATGATGATTTTGCGGGTAGTAGGATCCCACAATCTATATCCCTTTGTTCCAACACCATACCCAACAAAGATATACCTTTTAGACTTTGGATCTAATTTAGTTCGTTCATGTTTAGGCACTAGCCATATGCATCACAACCAAACACTCTGAGTTTAGAATAGTCACAAGGATGTCCTTTCCATACCCCTTGCAGAATCTTACAGTTTATCGTCGTCGATGGAGATCGGTTTATCACATAACAAGCTGTTGCCACTGCTTCCATCCACAACTCCTTTTGCAACCGAGCATTACTCAGCATACTCCTTACTCTCTCTAGAAGAGTCTTGTTCATGTGTTCAACAACTCTATTCTGCTGAGGAGTATAAACCGTGGTCTTATGTCTCTCGATCCCTGCATCCTTGCAATAGATGTCAAACTCCTTAGAAGTAAACTCACCACCATTGTCAGTTCTTAAACATTTTATTGTTCTACCAGTGCTGTTTTCTACCAATGCTCTAAACTGCTTAAAAACTGAAAAAACATTAGACTTTTTTTTCAACATGTAGACCCACACCTTCCTAGAAAAGTCATCAATAAATGATACAAAATCAGACGAACCACCATATGAGGTTGTAGGGGCTCGTCCCCAAACATTTGAATGGATATAATCAAGTATGCCTTTACTAGTATGTTTGTCTGTTTTAAACTTTTGCTTACATTGTTTTCCAAACAGACAATGCTTATAGAAATCTAATTTTCCAGACTTCAGATTTTGAAGTAACTTGCGATCAACCAAAATTTTCAATCCTCTTTCACTCATATGCCCCAATCTTTGATGCCATAAGTGAATGGAACTACTGTCATGTTTAGACACCGTAGATACATAATCTGACCATGTACTTCCTTCTAACTGAAATATATTTCCTACCTTCTTAGCTTTCATAACTAGTAAAATGTCTTTGTAAATTTTCATTACTCCACCTTGAATTACAGTTTTATATCCATTTGAATCAAGTGCTCCTAATGAAATCAAATTTTTCCTTAAATCTAGTACATGCCTCACATCAGTTAATATTCTAGTTGTTCCATCAAATATTTGCATTTGTATGCTCCCAATCCCCACAATATTACATGTTACATCATTACCCATGTACACAACTCCATCATTAATTGATTTATATTTCTTAAACCATTATTTATGGATACACATGTGGTTTGATGCACCAGAATCTAACAACCAATGTTGACCATGATTTGACACATTAACTGATAATACTTCATCACTCATACCTGAACCAGATGTCGAACCTGTATCTATCGTATTCGCCTCCTTCTTCTCT
>APFE030919527.1:0-36409 GCA_000404065.3 Pinus taeda | reverse complement strand
AGCTAAGGACATTGAAGGTTACCAGGTGGAAATCTTAAAAATTGGAGGTCTTGTCCTCATCCCCCACATCCACAAGCTTTTCAATCAAGTAGTCAAGCAAGGGTTCCCTAAACCTTGGACTGAGAGCCTCATTATCGCTATTTTTAAAAGTGGGGATACAAATGACCCCTCTAATTATCGGACAATTATGATCAACCCTCTCTTAGCCAAGTTATATCATAGTATTTTGGAAAAGAAGTTAAGCATATGGGTTGAAAGTGGAGGTAAGCGGGTTAAATGCCAAGCAGGTTTCAGAAGGCATCACTCAACAACAAACCACCTCGTTACGCTTAAGATCATTGCAGAGGAATGTCGTAATGATAAATCCTATTTATTTTGTTGCTTTGTGGACTTTAGAAAGGCTTTTGATATGCTTCCTAGATACAACATTTGGAATAGATTAGAAGAGCTAAAGGTTCCTCTTGAGTTGAGAGCTGCCGCTATAAGGTTATACGAGAGCGTAGCTTCCAAGCTAAAGAGCAATGAGGGGTGGTCAAAAGATATTAAGTGTAACATTGGAGTTAAACAAGGTTGCCCCCTCTCCCCTACCCTATTTGGAATTTGCATTGATAAGCTCAGAGGTTATTTAGAGGAAGCAGGATGTGATGGCACGATCTTAGCTAGGATAGCCATCATCCTTCCTCTCTATGCTAATGATATTGTACTTTTGGCAAGGTGCCCATCTGATCTTGATAAGCAACTCAGGCTTCTTAAGGATTTTTGCTCTACCATGGGTATGACTATTAACACTGACAAAACAAAAGTTATGATTATAAAATCCAAGAAGGACACTTATGCTAATTTTATGTATGACAATAATAACTTGGAGGAAGTGTATTATTACAAGTACATAGGAAATCGATATTCATCACAAGCTTAAATGGAACCATAACATTGAGAAAAGGATTAATGGGGGGTGGAAAGCTTATTTTAGTCTTGAAAATAATTGTAAAACAACAAACCTCGTAAGGTGGGATAAAAAGAAGTTCCTCTTTGAAACTTTAGTCACTCCTGTTATCTTATATGGCTGTGAGATTTGGGGTTTCAGCATATCGAGTAGCGTTTTATAACTTAAAACCTAAAAATTAAAAGTAATACACCCTATCCTATTCTCGTTATAGAAGCAGGTCTTTCCCCTATTGAGAGCCTACCTATGATTAGGTTTCTGTTGTACAAGCATAAACTCAATAACATAGATGATCATAGACTTCCTAAGCTAGCTTTAAATTCCAGCCAAAACCACCTAAGGCTCAATCGAGGGTCGCATAAAGACACAAGGGCCTGGTTAAACTATTGTGAGATCAATGAGAATGATGCATTGCAAAACATAAATAACATTAAAGATATTGTTACTACTAAGTTCAAAGAAACAATTTGGTGTAAGAAAGATTTAGCAATTAAAAGAAAATTAAGTTATTATAAGAAGGTCATCAACCCCACCCTAGAAGATCAAAAGAATCTCTCTATTTTAACTAGCTCAAAGAAGAAAATTAATATAACAAAGATTAGAACGAATTCTCATGAGCTCCATAATGAAAGAGGTCGTTGGGAAGTTCCTAAAACACCATGGATGGAAAGGATCTGCCATATATGTGAAAATAGGAACATCGAGGATGAAAACCACTTCCTCTTAGAGTGCTCCGCATACAACCACATTAGTTCTCAGTTCACAATCTTTGTTGCAATACTGACCTTCCTAGCCTTTTACAATGTCAAAATTATAGTGAGCTCGGGAGGCTTCTCTCCAAGCTTTTTGAGCATAGGAATAAAATCCTAAATCAAAATAAATAATTTGCTTCTTTAGGTCCGATAGACCAATGTTTGGTCTCAATGGACGTTAACCATCATCATCATCATCATCATCATAAACATTCTAGTATTTCGACCATAGGATCATTAAGGATCACACCCAGTGGAGGGTTCATTAGCATGGATATACTCAATCAGCTATGAGATATTCACGTTGGATTTATTTAAGTCTTTTTTTTTGCAGTGGAAGATAATTGAGAATTGGGTGAAAGAAAATCCAGATGGGATCCTCCTTGTAGTGGGGGATATATTACCTCTTCTTCTTGCATATCACTTAGAGGTGTTATCACTTAGAAATGTCCTCTGCTTTCTTGGGCTTAGTCTATTTCTGCTCAATTGCATATTTCCATGAAGGAGGTTTAGTAACAACCACATTTCTGCCTAGAAACTTATATTGTCTTTGGAAATTAGCAACAATATTACTATAGCCTTTCTAATATTTTTCTAAATCAAACATTAGCTGATTACTATCCCTTTCTCTTGAAGATTAAACATAACTGTCATGCTCCTCCTTTGCTATAAATACATGCATTTCCTCATCATCAAATCAAACTATTTTTATTGTTTAGTCTCTACATTATCATCTGCATCAACAATTTTTTTAGGAAATGGTGCCCTGACTGTTTGTTGATCATCTGGATTCTTCTTGTGAGGCTAAGCTCTAGGTGGCCTTCTAAAATTTTGATTTTTCACTTGATGTTGATGCTCACTTCTGGGAGGGGTTAAATTGTATTCCAGTTTCTCCACCGGTCTTTAACATAACATCACATTTTGTGTATGATGAAGAAGATTGTTCCTCCTTAAATACTACTCTTTTGTAAGTCTTCAACTTAGCATTTTTAGCCAATAATTTTTTGCCACTCCTATAACATTATTTTGCATAACTTCTAATGTAATAGGATTTCTTTCTCTTCAATTAACAAGTTAGCTCATTATCAAAACCATCAGGATAGTGAAGGAGGGCTAAACCAAAAGGGTTAATATTAGCATGGATTGAATTATAAACCCTATTGAACCTAGCTAGAAACTCTTCAACTGTTTCCCCTAGGTCTCTCTTCAAATTTCCATATTTAGCCAATATCTGTAGAGGGTTTTTCTTCACTTCCCACCTAGCAAGGAAGAGTTGTTAGAATTGTTGAAAATTAGAAATACTTGCTGCAGGAAATGCTCTAAACCATCTCTTAACAAAAAATCTTAGTTTGACATCTTCATGATCTAACTCCTTTAGATCAATGAAATCATTCAGTTTATTTACATGATGCTAAGTTGTAAGGGTCCTTGTATAGTCATACTGAAGTAAACACTTACCATAATTCAAAAGAATATCATGTAGGGGATCTGGGAGATTGAGAGGGGAAAATATAATAGCCCTCGCTGGATGAGTGAAGTTGAATAAATAATAAGTGAAACTATTTTTGTAATAATTGATGAAATGTGTATAGTAGATCCAACACGAGTAGTTGAAATAGTATTGTGTGGGATGAGTAATGGAAATGAAACTGCTGGACTAGAAAATGGTGGAACACCATACTGAAATGTGGGAGATTTAGAAACAATTGTTTGAAGTAGATGAACCAAATGTTATAATTTATAATGTTGTAACCAAATATATTTATCCTCTTCTGAAACAATGTTACTAGGAATATAAGTTTTAAGCTTTGTTTCATGAAGAAATGTGTCTGAAAAACTGGACACTCATTTTGATTTGAATGGACTATGCTCAAATTTTAGATTAAATTGAATGTCTTTAATAGATTTTATCTCTTTAGGTAGAGGAAAAAACTTCTCTAAAAGAACAATACCATTTCTTTTGGAGACTTCCTTTTCCTAAAGAGTTTTCTGGGCTTGTCAAGATCACTAGTGGATTAGGATTTGGATGGATCCTTGTATAATATTTCTATATGCTACAATTTCCAATGAAATAACCTCAAGTTTTACATTGTGGAGTCACAAGAGATATAGCAGCTAATGCTATTATCTAACCTATCATTTTCCCTCAAAAAGTAGATCTGATCTTCAAAGAAGATATGGGGAAGATGGAATTTCTTATCTCCAGTATGGTCACTAAGACCGAGAAACTATTTAAAAGTACAATCAATTACTAAATCTAGTGATTATATTATTAGAGAGAGCCCTATTTGGATTGAAGGGAATAACCTTAATCTATAAGATTGGTTTTGAATGGTTCTCCTAGGAATTGATCTTCTACAAGGAGGACATTTCTAGGTGATAACAAATGACTAGAAAAGTTTTCAAAAAAATTGGCACTGGAAATGGAGTCAAATTTATCTTCATAGGAACTACAAAAGTTGAATATCAACGTCAAGATGAACAAATTGGCACTGGAAATGGAGTCAAATTTATCTTCATAGTAACTACAAAAGTTGAATATCACCTTCAAGATGATGATGGCATGCCACCCAACTTCAAATTCTTTAAAAATTATAGTGGACAATTATTTATTTCATGCGAGTGTTTATTTTCCATGGGAGTGTGCTATGATGGTAGATTTGAATTGTTGTTACCATGACCATAAAATTGGGAAGTATGATCAACCAAATCTATTATTAAGTAAAATAGATATGAAAAAGGATTTTCTAATGCCAAGCCAACAATTGATGAATCCTGTGCTCCATGGGAGGGGCTTGTCAAAGCAAGAAATAAATTCTTTGTATAGCCTAGTTGCAACAAGGGATGGATTCAATGTGGCAACCCTAAAAAGGATCTTGCATTCTGTGCTAGATAAAATATTAAATATCTAGGAAATCATATCATGGATAACCATAAACCTTCAAGAACCAGATTTCCTATAGAAATACATACCAACTTCATTTGTGGTACTTCTTCAAAGGAGTATAGCACCAAAAGTTTATTTCAATTTAAAAGCCATTATTGATGTCATCGACCATCTTTTAAGGACTCCAATCTCAAACCAAATGATATCATTACCAATTGTCCCTTACTTGGAAATTGATTCATGTTCCAAAATCTCCCACTTGAAGCCAAATATGCATCAAGTCGCACCGAGTCCTACCATGCCTCTACATAACTCATGTTTATTTCATGGCAGAATCTTAGTGAGCATATTAGCAGGGTTCCTATCTGTATGGATCTTTTCCAAGGATAATTGTTCTTCCTCCAACACATGCTGGATCCAATGGTACCTTAAGTCGATGTGCTTGGTTTTTGAATGAAATGTTGGGTTTTTAGCCAAGTGAATGGCACCCTAACTATCAAAATATAACACATACTTGTCCTGCTTTATTCTTACTTCTCCTAGGAATTGTTGCATCCGCAACATCTCTTGACAAGCTTCTATTGCAACTATGTACTCTTCTTCTATTGTAGAGAGGGCTACTATTCTTTGTAGCCTTGACACCCAAGATACTGTTGCACCTGCAAATGTATACGAATAACCTGTGGTAGACTTTTTGGTATCCATATCTCCAGCCATATTGGCATCTATAAATCCTTCAAGCATAGTCTCATCATGATCAAAACATAAACAATAATGACTAGTACCCTTGAGATACCTCAAAATCCATTTTACTACTTTCCAATGTTGTTTTCCTGGATTGGCAAGGAACCTGCTCACTACTCCCACTGAATATGCAATGTCTAGTCATGTGCATACCATGGCATACATCAAACTGCCAACTGCTGAAGCATAAGGAGTCTTGCTCATCTCTTCTTTCTCCTTGTCAGCACTAGGACATAATTCAGTACTCAACTTGAAGTGGGCTACAAGGGGTGTACCAACTGGCTTGGAATCCTTCATATTAAACTTGTCAAGCACCTTCTTGATATATTTTTCTTGTGACAACCACAACCTTTTGTTTTTCCTGTCACGCATAATCCGCATGCCCAATATCTATTGTGATGGTCCCAGATTCTTCATTGGAAATTTTCTATCCAAATCTTTCTTCAACCTATTGATCTTATTCGTATCATGCCCAACAATCAACATGTGATCCACATATAACAGTAATATGATATACTTTCCTTGATCATACCTCTTGATATAGACATAATAGTCAGCTTCCAACCTCTGAAAACCATGTTCCAACATGAATGAATCAAGTTTCTTGTACCATTTTCAAGGTGCCTGTTTCAACCCATAGAGACTCTTCTTCAACCTACAAATAAGGCCTTCTTTGGCTTTTCCTATGAAGCCTTCTGGCTGCTCCATATAAATTTCTTCCTCCAATTCACCATGAAGGAATGCAGTTTTTACACCTAACTGTTCACATTCTAGGTCTAAAGCAACAACTAGACCAAGAATGACTCTAATGGATAACATTTTAACAACAGGTGAGAAAATTTCAGTGAAGTCAATATCTTATTTTTGAGCAAATCCTTTCACCACTAGCCTTGCTTTATACCTCTCCTTCATTTCGCCAGCTTCATGCTTAATCCTGTAAACCCATTTGTTTTGTAGAGCCTTTCTACCTTTTGGGAGGTTTACCAACTCCCAAGTTTTATTTTCCAGCAAAGAGTTCATTTCTTCTTCCATTACCTTGTTCCATTCTTTATTGTGCCCAACTTTACAAGCTTCTTGAAAACAATTAGGTTCACCTTCATCAGTCAACAAAATATAGTTTGAAGGAGGATACCTTTGTGAAGGCTTAGAGGCCTAGAAGATCTATGAACCAACTCTGGTGGTGCATTATCAGTTTGAATCTCCTGTAAAGGTTCCTGCAAGATTCCTTCTTCTTATTGTTCATCATTTTACACTTGTTGTTCTTCATGCTCCTGAATTTGTTGTTCATTTTCTTGTATTGGTGGTATGCTTTTTTTCTGCTCTTCAAACCTCTCAATAACCTTCGTGACCTCCAACTCACCTATAGTCCTCTTGAAAATTTCTAACTCTTTAAATATACAATCCCTGCTTCTAATAATTTTATGTTTAACTCGATCCCATAGATGATAACCAAAATCTTCATCCGCATATCCCAAAAAAATGCATTTCGTAGATTTATCATCTAGCTTAGTTCTATTTTCTTTGGGAATATGTACAAATGCTTCACATCCAAAGATTGTCAAGTGAGAATAATTCAAATTCTTACCAGTCCAAACTTCTTTAGGGATATCGCCATCCAAAGTTGTAGTTGGAAATCTATTTATCAGGTAGCAAGTGGTCCTGACTGCTTCAGCCCAAAAATTCTTCTCCAAACTAGAATTGGACAACATACTTCACACCTTTTCCATAATGGTGCAATTCATCCTTTCTGTGACACCATTCTATTGTGGAGTACTAGGCACAGTCTTCTTATGCTTTATGCCAAACCCGTTACAATATTTCTTAAATGCATTTGAGAAATATTCTCCTCCATTATCTGTTCTTAAACACTTCAACAATTTGTTAGTCTCTCTTTCAACAACAACATGGAATTTTTGAAATATTCTGAACACTTCACTTTTATTTTTCATAGGATATGCCCAAACCTTCCTGGATGCATCATCTATAAATGTTACAAAATATGATGCTCCTCTTAGTGATTTGATGTTAACAGGCCCAAACACATATGAGTGTACCAATTCTAACAAATTTTTCTTTCTGTCATGGGCACCTCTAACGAATGAAACCCTTCTTTGTCTACCATATATTCAATGCTCACAAAGATCAAGATTGTAGGATTTCAAACCGAGCAATAAATTTTTACCAACAAGGATTTTTAAGCCCTTCACGCTCATGTGACCCAAACACTTATGCCACAAATCTGCTAAATTTCCTTCTTTTGTGACAACAGCCAAATCTGATTTTCCTATTAGTGTCTTCAATATGTATAATGTTCCTGTCTTGGGTCCTTTGGCCATGACCAATGCACCTTTGCTAATTTTCCAGCCTCCTTTTCCAAAGCTTGTCGAATAGCCTTCATCATCCAGTCATCCATAGAGATTAAACTCATACACATTTCTAGTACATGCCTAACCTATTTCAACAATATATCTTGTCCATCTTTCATCTTGATCTTGACATCTCCCACTCCAACAATGCCACAAAAATGATTATTCCCCAAATGCACTCTACCATAATCACCAAGATTATATGAAACAAAATTATCTTTGCATGGGGTTACATGGTGAGGTACCCCAGAGTCAAGGATCCAATCAAGGCTACTGCTAGATGTATATACACATGCATTCTCTACTGAAACAATAAACAACACATCACCATTTGTGGCTATAACAGTAGTCTCACCTTCATTTGTGCTGGATGACTTGTGATTTGTACTAGACAATCTCTGATCCTTTTGTCCTTTCTTCTAGAATCGACATTCTTTCTTCATGTGCGTAGGTTTGCGACAATGAAAGTAGCTTATTCTGAATCTCCTTTATTTTGATCAGCCTCTCGATCTTGATCACACTTGCCGGCCTCAATCCATTCTCCTACCATGATCAGCTAGAGCTAGACCCTCTCCTCCCTAGTTTTTCGCAATTGACTTGTGTCGCAGCTCCTCAATCATTAAACTATTGCTGACATCATCAAACTTCAGGGTCCCTGTAGTTGCTGAAGTGCTCATAGCTATAATTAAATTTTCCCAGTTGTCTGGCATAGAACACATTATCAAAATAGATCTAATTTCATCATCTAAAATGATTTTAATAGAGGCAAGCTGATTAGTGATAATATTAAATGCGTTCAAGTGCTCAACAACTGAAGCACCCTCCTTCATTTTGAGATTATAAAGATTCTTCATCAAGAGCACTTTGTTTGATGTCGTGTTCTTCTCATATAGATCATGGAGCTTCTTCCATAATCCTTCTGCCATCTTTTCTCCAGACACATTGAAATAAAAATTCTTTAATAAATATTGGCGGATTTTTGTAATCACATTTCTATCTAGATTATTTCACTCTTCATTTGTCATTGATGAGGGTTTCTTGTGCCCTCAATCAGAAAATACTGATCCTTTAAAATTAGTATATCCTCGATCTATGATTTCCATAGGGAAAAATTAGCCCCGCTCAACTTCTCCATATCTGTAACTGTTGTCTCCATTTTCAATCACATTCATGCCCAAAACACAAAAACTCCACTTAAAAAAAAAGCTCTAACTATTACTCTTTAAAATTTAGTAATAATGACCTTCCTCCTTTTAAAACACCCTTTTCAAAATTCCTGCTCCTTTTTAAAATATACTTTTCAAAATTCCAACATATAATTATATATGTTTCATAATAAATATAAAAACATATATAATGTTTTAACCTTTTCACATTTCACATAAACATATGTTGGTTTGAGAAAAAACTTGACATATACGTGCAAGCTTGATGTAAAAAAAACTTGCGAACACCACGTTTCAACTCCAAACTCCACGGATCTCAACGTTTCAAACTCTAGCAACACGTTTCAACATAGGTCCACGACCTTGTTTTTCTTGCAGCAACTGCCAGCGTTCCTCAGCTATTTCCTGGACAGATCCTTCAACAGCTCCAAGGGTAACAACCAACATTTTAATGAACGCTGCCAGAGTAAGGTGATGCACTAAGCAGCTTGCATAGTGGATATTCGACCCTATCTCTAATACCACTTGTTGGATCAGCACATACATAACGCACAACAAATTTATAGTCAGAGACTTAGATGGAAATAGCAAAGAATAATTTCCAGAGATAGACCAAAAGAGAAACTACAAGATTACTTAGTCAAAAACAATGAAATGGACAAAACAATCACTAAAGAACATAAATCACTTTGCATTACAGAACATGCTTGGGCCTTGGCTTGCTTTCCTTGGTCAGAGAAATTACAAATTTATAGAGGTAGAAGAAGGATATAGAATGCTGTATGTGATTCAGATGGAGATTTGGAATGATCTAAAAAATAATGGCGGTGTAGAAAGATCTAGAATTGTAGAGATCTAGAAAGATCTGATCTAGAAGGATCTAGAATCCTGCATGAATTTTGGCTTCAAACTTAACACAAAACACTCGATATGGATTCGAAATTTAAATCTCCAGAAATAATTGTGTATGATGTTGAGGACATATTATCTTACTTAAAATATATTATTTTTACAAAAACAAAATATGATGGAAAAAATGACATCCTACTTTCATTTTCTTATCAAAATGATAATGTTCTTATTCTATTGACTAGATCAAGTCTATTCACTGATGCTGCTAGTTGGGTAGAAGCAGAGATTACAATGGTGGGTACACCAACTAGACAACTTGTAGGTTTTAACAAGCCTGTGTTCACCATAGCTGGTGTGTGGATGTAATGTACAAAGCTTGAAGCAAATGTTCAAAAATAAGGATGCAGTTATTTGTTCATATTGTCTTTCTTGCAAAGTGACTAACAATGTATTGAGTGACACATTAAAAAATGTTGAATAACTAAAGCACTTTATTAAAGGCAAACCAAACAGTTTTTGAAGATAGTAGAAGGTACTCCTATTTATGAAAGAATAGGTGTCAAACCTTGTACGTGAATTGATGATATGAAGAATTAGGGACTTGAAAAATGGAAGCAAAGATTGTGCATGGGTTAGAGCTTATATAAGTCAATTCAGGAGCTCTACCAGAAAATAGTATTGATTCTGATGTATTTCTTGAGGAAACTCTGGAGGTTGTTGAAAACATAATGTGGAAAGCATCATTGGTGAATGGAGATTTACATACCAATGATAAAATCATAGATCTTGAGGAGAAGTTGAATCTTGCTTGACATAAAATCAATCTATAAAACAAATTATTGTAGGAAATGGATATTGTAAAAATGCTTGCTGAAGAAAAATTAGAACAAGAGGGTTTGTTGAATTGAGGCTTCTGTGATCCATAACAATTATAAGAAGAAATTTCGGCGTAAATCACATTCAAAAAATTATTGTCAACACATTTTGAACCAACCAATGTGGTTCATTGTCAGGACAAGTTGAAAAATCAGATCTAAATTTGCCTGTTAAATACTTTGAGTAGAGCCTCCAATGGCTAACTAGCACAACGTCTAAAGTTGACTAGGGACCAGGGTCCTCTGCCATTAAGTTCACCATGGAAAAAGAGGTCAATGGTCGCTTCCCTTTCCTAGATATTCTTATGGCTAAGAATAAGGACGGTTTTCTCTCCCACTTAGTGCTCTGGAAGAAAACGCATACTGAGCAGTATCTTCATGCCGATTCCCATCATTTTCCTACTCAAAAGATGGCTGTTCTTCACACCCTCAGTACTCGTGCCCTTAGGATTTCTGATAATGAGAGCTTCGATAAGGAGAGATCTCATCTCCTTAATGTCTTTGTGGAGAATGGCTATAGTAGGCACCTAGGTCATAAGGCTTTCCTTAAAGCCTCTAAAAATTCATTAATTAAAAAAGAACCTAAAGAGCGCTGGCTAGGTGTCCATCTTCCCTATGTCCAGGGAACCATGGACAAGATTTCTTGGATCCTTAAGAGGTTTGATATTCCCTCAACCTTTAGGCCCCTCAACACCATTCGTAAATCCCTCTCATCAATGAAAGATCCCGTTGACTCTAAGGACATGAAGGGTATCTACTTGATCCCTTGTTCTTATGGGACCCCCTATTTCGAGGAAACAAGATGCTCCATCTATCAGAGGATCAACGAACATGCAGTTGACATAAGAAATGGGAGAACCAAGTCTTCAGCGTTAGCAGAGCATGCGGAAAAGACCAAGCATCACGTTTGTATAGAGGAGGCCAAGGTTATTGCCAAAGTTGCTCAGTTCCATCAACGTAAATTCACGGAAGTTATTGAAATTGAAAGAAGGCCTAACAATCTCAGTAGAGATGATGGTTGGAAGATCAATAGCTGTTGGATCCCTGCCCTTTCTTCCTAGTTTTTCTTTTCCTTCCCCTATTTTTAACCTTTTCGATCTTTCTATGTTCCCCTTGGAGCCTTTTCTTTTCCTTCCTCCTAGGGTTTCTCCTTTTGGCTCTGTGGTTTACTAATGGTCCTGTCCCTAACCTTCTTCCTTTTTAATATGTGTTGCTCATTCTATCTATTTTTTCATGATAGATATTAATAAATAAAATCTTAACTAATATTCTATAATGGTTTATTATTAAATCTATTTTATTAAATAACCCATTTTTTTTTTTTAACCTATCTCCCTCTTAGTTATTTAATTTACTATCTATCTAATATTTTTAATATATATATATATATATTTATTATATATTATATATTATATATATTTAATATATATATATATATATATTTTATTTAATTATTTTTTTATTTATTTTTATTATTATTATATTTCTTTCTCATTAATTGTATATTATTTATTATTTATTTTCCTTTTATTTTTTCTTATTTTATATTATTTTTCATAAAATTTTAATTTGGTTAAGTTCCTTTTTTTTCTTTTCTTTTTTTTTTTTCATTGAATTTTTTCTATTCTAATATTATTTATTTAATTATTAAATGAATTTTATTTTTTCTAATATATCATTTTCAACTAACTTTTACTTTAACCCTATTTATAAATTTTAAAATTTTTAATATTAGTTAACTCTAATCTTGTGTAAGTTATACGTTCTACTCTAATATTTATATTTTCTATTTATCTATTAAATAGTTAATACTTTTAAGGATTTATTAAATAACCAATTTAGTTAAATTTACATTATACATATAATTTATATATAGGTAAGGTCCTTTATTTACTTTTAATTTATAATTGGTTTGTTTGACCTTGGTCCCTAGTCAAATTTAGACATTGTCCTAGTTAGTCATTGGAGGCTCTGCTCAAAGTATTTAACAGGCAAAGATAGAACTGATTTTTCAACTTGTCCTGGCGATGAACCACACTGGCTGGTTTGAAACGCGTCGACAATGATTTTATGAATGTGATTTATGCCGAAATTTCTTCTTATAAGTGGGTTTGTATCAAGAAACGTTTAGCCAAGATGCAAAGGAAAGGGAATACACATTGAAAGCAAAGGAAGGACTAAATATATTTAAAATAAAAGTGAGTCAATTGAAATGTCAACTTAGTGACTCTCAATCTAACATTACACAACTTGAGCTTGAGTTAAAAGTAGCAAACGAGAAAATGGATAATATGATGAGAGATGTTCTAGGCTTGAGATAAAAATAAGAAATCTCTCTAGAACAACTTGCAATTACCGAATTTAAGGAAAAAATAACTGAAGAAAAATTTGGCATGCAAGCGAAACTTCTTCAAAAGGAGATGAAGATGAGAGCAGTGAAGGATGACAAGATGAATGATGTAGGAGATACATTCAATGAACATGAAATGAATTTTACCGAACTGTGATAAGTTACAACATCTAGGGAGCCAACTTAAATCTTAAATGAATAAATCCAAGGAATATGAAAGATTTACTAAACAAGGCAATTAAACTGTTTTCAAGGAGAGAGACAACCTTCTAGAGTCTAAAATTTTTCCCAAACTATCAAAGTCATGTGCAAAGAAAATGGAACAAATCATAAATTCTTTCAAATAATAGCTTCATGGGCATTGTGGCAATGTTTCTTTGAATAATCAAAGAGAAGACACCTTGGGGAAAACATATACAAGGGCCTTCATGCAAGAGGAAGAATTGAACGCATCTTTAAAATAAATTTCTAAGTTAGGTAAAATTTTAAGCTCAGATAAAATTCTAATGCAAACTTGAGATAAAATGTCTATCCTTGAATAAGATTTGGAGAGTGCCAAACTTAAAGAAGTTGAACTTCAGGCTAGGATGAAGTATTATGAAGAACCTTTTATGATGGAAGAAAGCATAATAGGGAAAACGACTACTAATGTTGCATGAAGATTTGAGGCCATTGTAGATTGGAAAAGAATAATGTTTGAGAACATTGCAGTTAATGTGAGGAATATTGGCCACTTTCTTAAGGATGTAAGATGATAGATGGCCCCTTGTTTGATGTCTTGCTTGAGAGCTTCTATTTTGTGTGGTTATGTTGCCAATTTAAAAGAAGATGTTATGTCAAAATAATTTCCTCTGTAGCTAAATGATTTATTTATTTGATGGAATCTAATGGTAGTGAAAGAAAGTTTTCTATAATGAAGAAGATGTCCACAGAACAAATATCACAATTTTCATCTCACGTTATGCAAACTGGCACTGAACAAAATGATAGTATATGGGTATGTGCTTTCTTGCTGACAATTTCTTTTCAAGATAGAGACATAATTAATTCACCTACAATGATGCCAGCCTCCACTACACTTGCATATTCCTAGAAAATATAGGATGTTGTAGAATGTACACTTCAGGCCTGGTATACAATGAGAAATCCCTACAGATGCTACCTACGACCCTTCTAGGTCACAAAAGGCATTTCCAAAGCATAGCTAGTTTTTCAATGGATACTACATTTGAGATGTGTGACCCCATTAAGCTCGTCACACATAACAATTTTATCACACAATTCTTACCTGCAACCTTCCTTACCTCCATCACATGCAATGGAAACATTGTACAGTTCCTCAATGAGACCTCCCTAAGATGGAATCACTATATTTTGTCCAATTTGATGGTCCCATGAGTGGTTCATTAACCCAAATCAACATTCATATACTTATAACCAATATTTTTCTCTTCTCTATGTCCAACCTTAAGATACACACACTTTCTCTCTCAAATGTATCCTCTGAATGAAGCCTAACTATCTCCTCAACATCTGTGCTCCTAAAATCCTCTCCCATCATTTATTTTGTAGAAGACTTTGTTGGAAACCAGGTCATGCTAAGCTAGGGGAAAGACCTGGGGGAATAAGTATTGAAAGAGTTTTATCAATTTTAAAAACAACTTTATTTCACATTTTGCGGGAACATAGACACACCAATAAAATACTTTAGCAATTAAATACATAATCATGATAAGAAAAATATCAACAATTTCAATGGAACACTAGGAAAAAATAAATTCTTTAAGTTTGGTCTTTTGTTGCTTCTCAAAGAAAGATACAAATTGTTGTCACAAATATGTGGCTACAACTATTAGGAAGCTTCAACTCCCTGATTTAACATTTTCATTTTAATGGAGCTACAATCCCAACTATTTACCAACACCCACTCAAAGGAGCACTAACCAATGATTTACAAGTTACAACTTGTATAACACTTAATGACTCATCTTTCATCCATTTTCACACTAGAGCCATGAATGCCTTCTATGCTTTAAAAAATAATCAAATTCCTCAATCACCAACTCCTTCAACAATCTCTACTCACTTAGTAACATTATGAACTTCACCACTACTTACTCACATGGCTCAGATCTATTCATATTTCCACCCAAGTTTCTCAAGCTTGCTTATATAAAATTTGGCTTCATATTTTTTCCTTTTTTGTTTCTTTGATTGCTTCATGCATTCTTAGTTTTTCACTTCTTCCTATTTATTTCAGTCCTTTGACTCTGTTAGCGAAGTTCTGAAATTTCAACAACCTTTTTCTATAAGTTAAAGTGAGTTATTTCACTGATTTTAGCAATTCTAGCCTTTTATGAATTTTAGTAGTGCCTCTTATAATTTTATTTGAAGTTGCCTTTGGATTAGCTGCTAATTTTTCCACCAAACTAATACTTCCACCGAACTTAGCCTTTAACTCCTTTTCTTAGCACCTTTATTTGTTTTGATCCATATGACTAGGTCTCTATGACCACATGCTAGGCCTTCAAGCGCTTAGTCCTTTTAATCCTTTCATAGACCAAATTCCCATGTTAATGGATGTGAACCATTAGTTTTACACAACTACATATAACCTGTACATGGCACTAAGGCAACAACTCCCTTTATCTCGGTGCTTTGTTTTTGCTACACAAAAGGAATTCTTTGGGCATGTTCCTGTGGGATGACATGTACCATGGATTCCTCTTGCCATCCTTTTCATTGGTTGTCGTAATGTCTTTATGTCCTAACACTTGTCTCCGAGCACACCAAGATCATGCCTCTTTATAAACCCATAGGTGTCATGCCTCTTGGTCGATGTGTCCCATAGGGACTGCCCACCTTCTCTTTCATTGATTACTATTGTCCTCCATGTCTTGACACATCTTCTCTCCTACAACTTCCTCTTTGTGCACACTTACTAAACTTTTGGGCTCAATCTAGCATGATGACATCACACTAAGACCAAGGACACATGGCACCTTCGAAGTGGTGAAACATGCCACTCAAACATAGGCCATTTTTTTGCCCAAAAATGCCAATGATGACTACCATGTGTCCACCTTCGATTGCGGAGTTGTTGACATCACCTATGAGAAATTAAGCTCTACCACCTCTCCGCTATCAAAGGAGAGAGAAAGAGGGTCCCAAAGCCTATTTTGTAAGTGATTTCTATTATAAAAAAACTAATGAAACCACTAGGTTCAAACCTCTTCTTTGTTTTTCCACCATGGGAGTTCTCTCCTTGCTCACCAATTTTTTATGCCTCTTAGAATACATTTTGGCTAGCCCTCAACAAGTTAATTTTTTGGAGTGGGGACGTCCCACTCACTACTTATTGGTCCCTGTTCTTTGCTATAGTGTCCCACAACTACTATCTCTCTGCACTTCCTCTATTGTGCCCTTTGCAATCATCCATGGTGCACTCGCCGAGGTAAGTCCACAGGGATGGTGTAACCACTTGGTGTCATCTCTCTCTTTATGTTTGAGAATTTTTTTAAATATGTCATGGTATATGAATTGTGTGGTCTCAGCTTGAGTCAATAGAAAAACTCCCCATTTCTTTGTTTTCAACCACATTTTCCAAGTCCTCTTGCATAGCCAGTCCGCCAATATTACTGTTATGTTTGGCACTTCTATCTATGCTACCTTTGAATTGAGATAACCAATCTTTGACTTGCTCTATATTTTGGTTCAGGAGGCCATTTTTAGACTTTCACATACCACCACAAATCGCTTTCCCAACTCTTTCCATATGGGTGTGTTTGACCTATGTTAAGGGGATCTATTGCACCAAAATTGGCTCCAAAGTAGCTCATCCATGTTGATCCTCAACCTTCTTCTTTTCTATGGAACCTAATCTTCTGAATCCTTCTTTGACACGTGCCACTCCTTGACATCAATGGACATCCCGTTTCCATTAATGACAACATATTTCCAACATTTTCTCCCTTAGGCATTGATGGAAACACCAAGATCAAATAAAACATCGTTATCAAAATATATTTGTCTCTTTTGATTGGTTCCCCCCTAAGATGTGCCTTCCTTATGCTTTTATTTTTTCTATTGTGATGATGATGCTCTTATTTTTGCTTGATCTTCACCATATAGCATCCCATTTTTTTATCACAATGTAACTCTACCCCTTTATCTTTGTTTGATCACTACTATCTTTCCTTATTTGACATCAGTGGAAAAGACACCAACATGATCCACATGTCACCATACTCTTTCTGTCAACAATATTTCTCTGTCATGTTGATCCTCTAGACTTGGTAGCTTCATCTTGATATGCTAAAAATACAACAATTCCTTTTCTTCCTCTTAAATGAAGAGCTAGTGAAGGGAGGCAACACGAATAACTCCCAGTCTTTGCCTAAATACTCAAACTGTTCGAGCTAGGAAGTGGCTTGGTGAAAATATCAGTAACATGTTCTTTTGTACGAACATACTCCAGCTTCACAATCTGATTTGAAACTTTCTCTCTCAAGAAATGATGATTGGAATATACTTCGTTTTGGATAAAAAACTAGATTCTTTGACATACTTATTGCACTTTTGTTGTCAGAAATAATGGGAGTAGATTGATCATAAAACACTTGTACATCGTACAAGGTCCAGTTCATCCATTGAAGTTGAGCGCAACAATAATTTATTGCAATGTTCTTTGATTCAACTATAGATAAGGAAATGGATGCTTGGTGCTTGCTCAACCATGAGACTAGACATTCTCTGAGAAGGAAAGCACCACCACTTGTTATTTTTCGATCATCTACATCACCTACCCAATCAAAATTAGCATAAACAGTTAATAAAAATTATTTATGCCTCAGGTAACATAGTGTTTACAATGTTGGATCCACCAACATGTCAAGGGATCTCCCGAGTAAGAAGTCCCAACTAGATCTCAAACCTTTTGGTGTAGGAGCCATAGTAGTGGATTGTACAATATCTCATTGACCACAATGGTGTGTAGAAGAAAGTAAGATGTCCCTATTGGTATTAAGGGTGTGACATATGCAGTAAGTCAAGGAAGGTGCATGTGTGGTTCTAACACATGTGGGGTGAGGTCAATGCACCCCTTGGAAACCTGTGAAAGTAAGGAATTAAGAAGGAAGGAGTTAATAAGGGAACACATGAGAGAATATACATCACAAATTGGAGAGAAAGTGAGCTAGCAATCCAAAGTGATGGTTAAACCAACAATACATTTAAGTAAGATTCATACATACTTATACAGGAAAGCCATACATGCATGCGTAAGCAAACAGATCCATATATTATTAGAGTAGAAAAATTAGCTGAAATAGAATAACAACATATGCATGAAACATGCTCGCTCTGTTATATTAAGAAGGGAAAGTTCCGGCCATACAATACAACCATGACCAACCACTAGTTCTGACAGCAAAACATTACAAGCACTGTCGCCTGCTACACCAAAGAGATATACTAGCTCTACATAGTGGAGAAGCCAAGGCTCATTACAATATTGTCCAAGATTTCTCTAAGATACTACTATTGAAAGCTTAGCTAACCAAAAGCCTATAGAATGAGTTATGAGGGAATATACATAGAAAAGGCTAGGGTCGTCCTTCAAATTACCCTTTGTGACTATTCACCTACCATCATGACTCTTCAACTACTTTATGACTGTTACATTCAACTATTGATATTTGAACTTCCACTTGAAAAGATGTTACACACAATCTGCACATGTACCCATGTGAGATAAAATAGGCTTGAGAAAGCCATGCAAGACATCACTAACACTTAGACTGTTGTGGTAATATGAACTCTTCGACATCGTCGTATTGATTGACAGTGGTTAAATGATGCCAAGCTTGATCGTCTCTGATGGTGTCTATGCACTCAATGGTGAAATATTTCTGAAAGCGAACTCTTGCTTAAGTTGCATCCAAGTACGCTGATATGGCCTCCCTATCCAAATCATTTGATAACATGCACATCATCGTCTTCAGTGTGGCTGGACCAGCAAAATATTGATGCATAGTGTCTGTGATGATCTGCAAGTGTGTGATGGTGACCATGCGTGAAGTACATGTTCAGTTCCAGTCAAACATGCTTCTTGTCTTCACCTCAGTGAGTGTGCGAAATGTGTAGGATCGTATGCATGCATACATTGACATGCATGCTGCTGAATTCCCTTGCATGCGATCCACATCACTACACACCTTGTCTCCTTTGTCCCCACTGCTAGGGTGGATCTATAACTTGTATGGGCACAGTTTCATCCATTTGTGCATGTTGTTCCCCCTGCTATACCTATTCCTACTGCAACAAATTCTCTCATCTATGCAGCTCTTGCTCTTCCTTGAGCTACCACTTCAGCACATGGAACTACTTCTCTGTTTCTCTATATTCCTTCACATTATATTCATGTCATGCCATCACCTCATAGAGTGATATTCGTGTCATGCCATTAGAGTGGATTTTATTTGAACTCGTAGGTTTTCTCCAGCTTTGTGTTGTCAACAACCTTCCTCTTGCATTCATCGTTTTCGGGTGTGTTGCCTTCTGCTACTACTGATGGTGTTGCTCACCATGACGCTGCTGCCATATTATCTTGATGTCATTTTCTACGAACATTTTGATGTATTCATAGGTAGGTAAGCTCATAGACACTTGCCTGGGTGTAGCCACCATTGTGCTCCCAACGGTGTCCTTTAACTTTACTCTTCTGAAGGCCATTGTACTTGTGCTACTAAGAGACAAACAAATACCTAGGATTCCTAGATACATAACAACACTGATCGCAATAAATCTGTCAGTCAAGAACCAAAACCAATTTGAGGATTGAGTTGCAATATACTTGTATGATTGATCATCAAGGTTGCGTAATTTCTACTGGGAGGTTGAGAGACTGACTATGAAAACTGTAAAAGGCATAGTCTAGGCTGTGAGGAGGCTGACTGACTACTGGAAATGCACAATGCACAGTCCAGCCTAGCCTGTTGAGGACTGAAAATGTGCAATGCGTAATTTTAGTCAACAGTGACATGCAACCAACAAATTTCATTGTGGAGTTTGTGGGGCCATCATGAGACTGCCTCCAAGAATTGCACAATGAAATCTTGGAGGTCACTACTAGGCCATACTTGCATAATTTCTAGAGAGAAGGTAGAGCCTCACTTCTAGAAATGTTCAGTGCTAACTGGGAAAGGCATGGTTCAAGCCAAGGCAGTCCAGACTAGCCGACAGGTGAAAACATGAGAAGTGTGAATACATGACGAGATGTGTGCAAATAGGAGTGAATGATTATGCATGCAAACAATAAGTGCATGATTCAGAAAATGGTATGCATGCATGTGTGTGAAGTGGGTCATTGTGATGGTGATTATTGGTCAAAAAGCAATGTCATGCATGCGAAAGCAGTGAGATTCCAACAAAAACTAAAACAACACTTGTAAAAGCTAACATGCATGAAAACTACAACAAGCATTCACATAAATCAAGAAGACAACATTCACACAAGCAGAAACACAAAAAGTGACATAAATGCCATGCAAGGCATGCGAAGCAAGATTACCCTGAAACAATTGAGCTGAATGTGCCAACGACAGCTAGATGTGATGTGGGATGTTAAAGCTACAAGGTTGATGTGGGGAAATAACTCTATAGCATTTGGTTGATGAGTTTTGATAAGATCAAGGTTATGACGTGCATGCCACAAATCTAGGAAAAGAGACACTTGGTAGAAGATTTCTGAAATGATCCTTGCATGAAACCTCCAGTTGCTAAAAATAGATCCCTAAATCTAGGGATGCCTTTTCATGCTACCTTGGGAAAATAAGTCCATGCATGCAAATTAATTTTACTTGGTCCCGGAGGGAACCGGTCAACCTGAAGGCACATGCATTAGTATACAAGCCTAGGATAAAAATCTGTGTTGTTCTTGGTCTAAGCAGAGCTGGCTGTCCCAGAGGGATTATGCTATTTCTGGGGAGAATAGGTGCTGTCCCCCATGATTGCAGAATTTTTGGGTTGAGGAGTTGTCCTAGGTGAGATTGCACAATTTTCTCAAGGAAGCCTCTTTGATTGCATTGCACAATGTTTGAGCCCAGTAGGGTGCCTGACTGATTTGCATAATTTCTTCTAGTTGTTGGGCTAGTTGTCTCAAAGGTATTGCATAATTTCTAGTAGAAAAAGGTAACTACTGCCCATAATTGTGCAATTTTTGGGATTAGTAGCTGTCCAGGGATGAATTATGCAATTTTTGAGAGGAATACTGTAAGGAATAATTGTGCAATTCTGGAGCCCAGCTGGGTTTCCACAATTTCTGGAGGGAATGATGGTTCCCCTTTATAAGTGCATAATTCCTAGAGGGAGTTTCTCAACCAACAACTAAAACTAAGTTTGTAAATCACACTGTGAAGGAGGTGGAACAAACTTATGCGCAGGATGACAAGACTCTATGAAGTAGCTGAAGCTGATGTGCTTTATAGTGCAAGACATGCTATTGAGGATGGTCAATAAGGAGGCTCCAAAACAAAGTTAAGGAGAAAGTTTGGAGAGTGGTTGTAGCCACTACAAAACTTGGCGACACACTGGTAGAACTCTGGCTCTCTTAATGGACCTTGTTCATGAAAAGCAAGTCTGACACCTCTGGAAGTATTGTTCAGTTCTCTATTCATCTTGGTTTTCATACATGGTTGATTGTAAGATGTATCATCTACTAGGCTCTTGGTCGTTCGACACACATTCCAGGCCAAGCCAACATAATTGTTTCGATTGGGGATGAGGGGTATATTTGTTCACAAGTCATATGAACATCATAGTTTTAGTTTCATCTCTGGTATTACTCCACTACTAGCAGGCCTGGACAATACCCGAGTTGGGTCATGCAGGAACAAAAGCATCACTCCACTACTAGTGAGCCTAACTAGTACCCTGATGGAGTTACTTGCATCATCTCTTTGTGCATGAAGCCTTTCACTTCTTTTGCCTTGCTCATTTTTCATTGTTTTCAAACTTTTTCATATTTTAATTTTTAAATTTGTTTCATAACTGTTCATAGAAATTGTTCATTTCAGATGCGAAGGAGGGATCCTGAATTATTGAAAGTAGAAGAGGTCATTCCTTCAGAGAAGTAGTTCATATATACCTTTGACGTGATTATTAAGGTTTTCCTCCTCACCTTACTCTACTTGACTTAGGTGATAAGGATTAACCCAAAAACAACCAACTAATGTAGGTGATACTATTTTGTGCACAAGCATTGTGTTTTCACCAAGGTTCACTTCGAACAATACATATTTTCCATTGATGTACCATGGATTAAAAGTAATGAGTTCTTCATGAGAGAGTAGACGATAGATAACCAAATGTTAATAGTTGTGAAAGTCCTCTTTTACTTTACTGAGGCTTCTTTCAAGAGTCACAAACAGTGCATGTGAAACTAACCTATGAATGAAAACAAGAAAACAAAACAAAATGAAAAGAAAAAAGTAGAAGAAAATGCATATGAAAAGTGAGTAAGAAAACAAATAAGAAAGCAAGAAAACACACAAAGAAAACAAGCAAACAATTAAAAAGAAAAAACTACTCCTACTCCTGAGCTAATAGTGTATGGGTCATCTCACGTGAAGTGATACTTCCAATGAAGCCACCGATGCATTGGTCGACCCATGTTGGTGAATGAATGGTTTGCAAACATCGCAGTTGCTCAAACTAGCATGCATTAAAGATATAATTATGAAGAAAGAGACACCCCGAGCTTATAAGCATCTACGTAACAAAAATGAGTGAAAGCACATGACATGCACTCTATGGACTTTCCATCGTGTTTTGCTATGCTGCATGTAGATGTCGAATGTATGCATTATCTTGACTGTGACATGCAAGAAAACGTGAGAAAGGTAGACCACTTATGTTGTGCAAGTGTGCTTGCTATGTAAGATTTCTCCAACGCATGAGCAATGGGATCGTATATTTCAAGTGGAGGAAGAGAAATCTAAGTGTTGGATTGATCTTTAATGCATAAAGATGGGTGATGAGGAGACTTGCATGTTTCAACAATTTCTTGATCGAAAGTGAAACAAACCTGAGGAAAACAAGGACTTGACATAACCATCAGCTCGGGCTGAAGTACAATGATAATCTGCGGGGTTTCAACTTCGTCGAAAGATATATCATCATAGACGAGTGCCTTAGATAGATTAATAACGATTGAATCAACTTCGTGATCAGATGAAGAAGTAGAGAGATCACGACAACCAAGATCAGAAAATTCAAGATGTTTGTCGACATCCTCATGATTTGATGAATCAGACAGAGGGGCAGATGAGAAGCAACGATATTCACCCTCTGTTTCTTCATAAATGACAAAAGATAGATTCAATGAATTTTCAAATGAATATGTGTCCTCTCCACAATGTAATGACAGATTGGTAGCCGAGATGTCCTGTGAACGATTGGAAGTAGAAACATCTAGAAATGGGTTTTCACAGGGGAAATCAATAGTGGAAGAATCACAACAAATGTTAGGATAGAGAAGGTGAGGTGCGGATGGGAGGGAGTCATCCTTCATCATCGATTCTTATTTAGATTCCTCCACACACCCATAATGAACGATGGCACAGGTTGGATGCATGACGCCAACTCCGTCGACAACTTGATCCTCATTCACAACAGGTGAGGAGTCTAGAATAGATGAACATAAGAAAATACAATTTGGAAGATCAATGGAACATGGGGATGGAGGTTGAGGGAACGAATCCACGTGACTTGTAAGCCAAATTTACATAGATATCAAGAGCAGGTGGGGTGGGAGGATGTGACCATTCAACAGATGTGTGTGCATAATCTCCGACATCAGTCTGCGGTGGTGGAGATGTTTGAGGCATTGAAGGTGGGTAGTCATTTGTGATAGCAACTATGCCTACCTATGATTGTATAGCTCCATCATAAAAGTGTGTTGAGAAGGATCTGAATGATTTCAAGAATTACATATTTTTGGATATGTAAAGAAGATACTAAAATCTTCCATCGAGAAATGTTGGCTTGAGGGGGCCTGACCAAGGTTTAGCATTTGTTGGCTTGAGGGGGCCTGACCCAGGTTTAGCGTTAGTTAGCTAAAAAAATCCCTACGCTAATGTCATTTTTGGCATCAGTTCACGGAGCGTGTACTAAAGTCTCACCCGAAGTAGTATGGGGCGATGTTGGAACCAAGTTTTCTCACCTTGAGATGGTCATGATGTCGTTTTATTCCCTTTATTGCTACCTTTGCGCAAGTCGCTTTTCTCTAGGGCTTAGGGGACCAACCTTCTATCGCGTTCCTTTATACCTTCGAGAAAGGGTTCGACTATCCTTCGCACATCCCTAACCCTTGATCTAGACCCTCTTGCACTGCTAAGGTATCACACCATGCAGATTCCTAGATTAGTCCAAGTGTCTTACCTATCTTAATAATTACTCCTAGTTAGCACCGCGTAAACAGATATTCTTATATTTGTTCAGTTATCCCACATAATCATACACATTCATGCATCACATAAGCAGTATAAAGTAAATTCATACATAAAATGATAAGATTCCTTAATTAGAACAAAGACATAGAAATTGCAGAATACTTCTCTTTATTAATCTCTTCAAGTGATTACAAACTTTATTCACCTTGTGCACATAGCTACAGGGATCCACACACTTAGTTACGGACTTCTACTATAGGCCACTACACACTCAGTTGCAGAGCCTCCACCTACACTACGACCCAAAAACTAAACTTCTTACTTTAGAGTTATTACTCTCTTACATTGTGTGACTCTAAAACTACTTAGACCTTTGCTCTTCTATACAATTCCATGGTCCATAGACCATGGGTAGATCTCTTATAGCCAACTTTACTTTACAAAACTAAGGGTAAAAAACCCTTTATGACTTATAACACCTATGCACTCTGCGACCACAACATGAAGAGTCTTTAACATTTTATTACAAAATTTGACTCAAACATGGGCTTTTAGCCCCAAAACTATCCTTTGAGGGATCCCATTCCCAACAGGCCCCCAACAGGCCCCCAATACAAACATCTTGACTCGCCCTCGAGTCACTTGGTAGGCGCGAAGATATTTGTGCTAAGTCCTTCCAACTCAACCCATATGACTGCAGCTTCGGTTGTGCACTGAGCTACCACCCGCTCACATCTTCCACTGTCTTCTCAATTAGTACTCCTACACTGTCAGCCTGAAGCTTTTGTAGCGTTGCTTGTAGAGTCACAATATTTCCTTCGATAGTCCCTGTTCTTGCGTAAGCCTCATCCAGCGAAGGCTTTAGTATTTCCTTGAGAACTGCTTCCTTATGCAATGTTGCATCTACCTGTTCCTTCAACTACTTGGCCTCCTGCAACTTGGCTAGTCTCTATGTTAGCACGATGGTTCACGCTATGCCCTTAACCTCATCGTAGTGATTTTTTAGCTCACACACTTCCATTTCCAGCCTTTGTACATTGGGGTGCTCTTGCAAGCTGGGAAGGACCTCAAATGACTATTCAAACAATTGCGTTCAACCTACTACTGTGGTATCCACTACTGCTATTGCCTCTGTGATAGTGGTCCCCCGCTGTTCCTTCACTTTGGGTGGAGTTGATGGCTAGGCCCTCAACTATAACTCTGTAATCTGCAGGTTCAAGTCTAACTAAACCCACACCATCTTAGTCCAAGTGTCACGTATGCCTGTGGCCAACTTGTGGATGCATACCTTGACTGGCTCTTCCTCTAGAATGGCCAACTCTAGGACCATTATGCATGCCTCTTCAATGGCATAAAAAATTCTCTTTCTCTAATTGGTCGCCTCAGTCTCAGCAGAGATGGAAACATTTATTTGTAGGGCCATCTGCTAGTTATTGATCCATTGTTCACTGATCACTTGGAGTGGGTGGTGCTCTCAGGCCCTCAATTCTGCGATTACTCCATCCTTCAAAAGGTGGAGTGCTTCATGCAGGAGAACTACCAGGTTCAACCCTACTCCCTTTAGGGAACTAATAGTGGCTTTGTAATCCTCCTTCTCTGTGGTAAATACTCCATCTAGCAACACTATCGCACTAGAAGTCTTCGTGCTCAACATATCGGTAGCCTCTATAGTGTCGATAGCTAGGATAGTAGACATTGTACTAGCCCATGAGGCGAGGGTCTGCAACTCTTGCAACCTTGTTTGGGTGGCCCCTAAAATGATCTGCTACTACTGTTCAAACTGTTGCAGGGCCTCCATGATGACATCCCTCATTATGTCACCGGTATCATGTAAATTGCCCGCTATTAATGTAATGGGGTCCAACAAGGTCTTGGTTGCCTTTTATTTCTTCCTGGACCCTCCTTTCTCTAGCTCTCTTGGGCACTTGATGTAGCCAGATGTCTCATGGGGGTCTGCATCGTGTTGTTCATTTGTTTCCTCCTCAGTCTCAGGTGAAGGCAAACTCACACCTTTGTCAGAGCCGCACTTTGTCCCAGCTATCTACTTCATAGTATTGCTGCAGATTTTCATGGATCTGAGCCATAAATTTCATCTTAAATGTTGGCCACCCGCTCCATTTGGGCGCATTTCAACTGTCAAATCATGAACAATTACCTTAATAGTCACTTTCCGGCCAACTTGCATGATTTCTCCCTGGGTAGCATAGATCCCTCTATGCTGTTGAGGACCCTGTGACTCTTCCTTGCTTTGCACCATCCTCCAATCGCACATCTCCCCAATCTTAGCAGTGTAGTTTATAGACCCGCACCTCCTTTCAACTCCCAAGAGTGCTAAGACTGTGCTACCTTCATCTAGTCATATGGTTGGATCGCCGGTGTATGGCTTCAATCGACTAACATTCACCTTTCCTTGGAAGGAATCTCCATTTAATATTGCAAGCTGTACCACTCCTTCGTCGGTAATCTCCTTGATGGCATAAGGCCCTAACTAGTCCATCCAGAACATTCTTGGAAATTTATCAAATTTACTATCATATAACAAAACAAGGTCATTTAACTTAAAGGTGTGCAACTTAATGTGTCGATCATGCCATGCCTTTTCGTGCTGCTTTTGGACCTGTTGGTAAAATCCAACTAAAAATATCTCTTCCTCAAGCTCATTCAGTTGTGTGAGCCTTTCCTACTGTGATCCACAATCGGTCATACCTATGAGCACTATTATGTGTATGCCAGGCACAATATATTCCATAGGCATTACCACTTCAACACCTTAGAGAAGCCTAAAAGGGGTTTGTCTAGTCAAATTCTTGCATATCATTCGATAAGCCCATAGTACTATAGGTATGCGTAGGTCCCAATCACTTCACTAAGTATTTCAAACCTTGATCAACATGTTCTCCAACACTTTATTGAATGCTTCCACCATCTCGTTAGCCTGCGGGTGATAAGGCATGCTATTTTGGTGATATACATGAAATTCCTTTGTTAACATGTTGGTCGTCTCATTCAGAAAGTGCATACCATGATCACTCGTCAATATCTTTGGATAGCCAAAGCACATCAATACATGCTCAAATAGGAACTTCATGGAAGTCACGCCCATGGAATCCTTCACAGGCTGTGCCTCTACCCAACGAGTCAAATACTTTGTCACAGTGATAATGTATCATGTTCTTGTCTTTCCTTGGGGCTAAATGGTGCCCACAAAATCTATCTCCCATTTCTCAAAGGATTGCAACGTCATATGAGGATTCAAAGGCATCTCATCCCTCTGCAATCGCCTACTAGTCCTTTGCAATACATCGTACGCCTTGCAATATGCTTTTGAGTCCTGATGGAGGGTTTTCCAACACAACCCTACACGTAGAATCTTCTGCACGATCACTCTTCTATGTAATGTGCTCCTGTGGTGCCCCCATGAGCATCCACGAGGATGCTACTTATTTCAAACTCGGGCACATATTGTTTCAATATCTCATCAGACCCCATTTTGTATAGATGCCCAGTTATGATAGACAAATCTGTTGTACACACCACTATTTCCTTCTTCTGTTGGACAATGTATCCTTCTGTGGCAGTTCCTATCATTAGGAAGTGTATTATATCTTCAAAATGACCATCTGTAGCGCGCATTGCAAATAGTTGCATGTCAGTTAATTCTTCCTCTAGATTAGTAGGGTCTTCCCCTATTTCGATGTGCAACAGATGGTCTGGTCCCGCGTTTAGTCGTCTAGGTTTCACAATAACCTCAAAATCATATTCTTGGAAAAATAACAACCATCGGCAGATTCCCCCCACCAACACAAGCTTTTTGACCAAGTACTTCAACATGAAATGATCTGTGTACGTCTTAAAATGGCCTCCCAACAAGTAATGCATAAACTTTTGAAGTGCATATACCATAACTAACCCTTCACACTTGGTAGTGGAATAGTTCTTATCTACTTTAGATAAGCTTCTTATTGCAAATGAAATAGGGTTGTACAGGTCTTCTCCACCAGCTTGTGTCAGTACTGCTCCCAATGCTATACATAATGCATCGACATGTATGTGAAACCCATTCTTCTAGTCCAAGAAGACTAGTATCAGTGTAGTGAAGAACTTTTCTTTCAATACATCCAAGCTCTTTTTACACTCTTCATTCCAATAGAATGTGACATCTCTCTTTAAAAATTTCTCCATAGGTGCGATGATCTGGCCATAGCCTTTGATAAAATTTCTATAATATCCCGTATGTCCCAGGTGGCACACAAGTATTTCACACTCCTCAGTGCTTCTAAGTTCAGTATCACCATGATATTCATGGAATTTACCATCAATCCCTGTCTGCAAACCACATGACCCAACATGGTCCCAAACGGAACATAAAACAAACACTTCTTTAGGTTGAGCGCGATCTGATATCTTCGACATGTATCCAACATATGGTGCAGGCTTGCTACATGGAGTTTCACCAACTTGAACACAGTCTAATCATCAAAGTACACTTCCAAGAATTTATGAATAAAGTCCTTAAACGTAGCAATGACTATGCGCAAGTAAATCACAGGCGCATTCTTCAATCTAAACGGCAATGCAATGTACTAAAAATAACCCCACACAGCTGCGAAGGTCATTTTGCTCCTATATTCTAACACAATTTTGATCTGGTGGTACCCCGAGAACAAATCAGTAAAGGAATATGCTTCTTGGCCACCTACATTGTTCAACACTTCATCAATGAACAGAGTCGAGAAAGGATCATGTACGTAAGCATCATTCAACTTTATGAGATCCACGCATATCCTTATTTCATCTTTCTACTTCTTCTCTTATACCACCATAGATCTTACCCAGTCAAGCTCAATAATTCCTGCCATGAGCATCTTATCTAGCTCAAAGCAGACCTTTTCCTCATACTTTGGATTGAGATGATAAGGCCTCTACTTAACAAGCTTCGCATTGGATTTCAACATGATCTTCATCATGCCTAGGTCCCCAATTTTCCCCTTCAGATCCATGAACTTGGTAGCGAATAAATCATGGTATTCATAGAGCAATTCAATGACATTGGCCACCATTACGTCATCCCAGTAATCTCCAATATTTGTGAATTTGGGCTTTGCCTCTGTACCAATGTCTACTTGTTCCGTTTTTAGCAGCGCGGTTATATCCAGATTCTCAGCCTGCAGCCCTCCAACGTCGTGCTACCCTTCCATTTCAGGGATGTTAATTTTTCTTGGATCCTCATTCTCTTCTTCAACAACTACATTATAAAATTCCAGCACGTGACTCAGCTAAGTAGCCCATTCAGGCTGAATTAGGTCTAAAGGATCCTGTAATATCCAAAAGGTTGCTGCTTTTACCTCTTTTAGTGCTTCATCAATACTGTCAAACACATCTTCAAAACCAAATGTGATCATGAATCCTTCATGCAAGATATCCCTTACACCTGTCCCATGGCAGAGCTATGTTTCTACATACTCGTTCATCGGGACAATATTCAATGTGTGACAAAAAAAGTGCACCGATTCAGGCTAGGCCTTCTCTCCATAATCCTATGCCCACTTGGCCAAGTGCGTGTGCACGCCATCCTGCCCATCATACTTGTCTTTCATTCATATATTCGGCTTCCCAAAGTGAGTTCTCATCATTCTCCTACATTCACTCCAATCATCAAAGCTTTCGATGTGCATACCCCACCACCTTGCAGGCATAGCGTGCAGTGTGCCCAGTCTAATCCCTGGAAGAGATGCCTTTCTGGTACTCAAATGCATCTAGAAAAACATCTACATCATTTAGGCCATCATAAGTAGCCATATTTCTTACCTCTGACAACACATAGTGCAGTGATTGGGTGATCATGTTACAACTCAGTGTAGTTACTTCATGTAAATGATTCTCCTAGCACTCTAGTTCTTCATCAGAGTTATAAGTGCATGAAATCTTGCGATCCCATGTCATTCATCCATCTATTGTTGGATTCACCCAATCTTTTTCTCGTGCTGTTATCTTATAGATACAGTCTAGATTGTCATCACTCTCATAATCGCAAACTAGTTCAGTATAATGAGAACCTTCAACATGATCTAGCAGTACTATTTCATGGAGCCGTTTCTTTTCAAATATCATCTTCTGCTTATTTAGGTTGATTACCCCATTGATATCAGTAGCCCAATCAATTCCAAGGAGCACATGATATGGATTGTTGTCATCCACAATTTCTGTTACTTCAAAATCAGCCAGCGCGCTCGCACTTTCAATATCCACAGTCACCCCCAATAGCCGCTCCATGGGGATGATCTTCTATTGATTCACCATCCTCAATTGAATCAGAGAACATTATAACATGGATTTCCCCATCCATTCCCAAGTCTATTTAGGTAGAAAATCCGTGTCTAACCCCAAGTCCAAGATAACTTGATCCATCTCATACTCTCTTATCTGCACTGTCAATCTCATTTCTCATCCTGTCCTTATTTTATGGTTACCTATATTTCGCACTACACGTTTCTCAATGAAAGTGTTTCTAGTGCATCTATTTATGAGCTCTTACAACCCCTTCATGGCCTTGCTATCATGCAATATATTCATGTAGGTTTCCAACAAGGTTGTAAGCATAGAGGGGTCCATCTCCTCATTAGGCTTATCCTTGCTTCCCAAGGTGGAGGTCTCAATGAAGATCTTGTTTGCTTCCATGAAGGTTTTGCGTGCACCCTCCAAATCAAATTCAGTTTCCTTTGCTAGAGATTTGAGAACCCATGTATATTTTCTGTCTATTTCCCTTGTCATCTCCTATTGCAATTCCACTCCAGAGCACTATATTCACATTTGGATCCTCTTCACGCAGCTCACACCTCATCATCTATAGGTTTTGAGTCAGAAGAGGTGGCAGTGCCCCTTTGTCACGTATCCTCGCTATCAGTGTAGGCCAATATTTCATTTCATCATCAAATAGAGTGAAATACTTGCACAAAGAACGTGTTGGGTTAGTGTAATTTTGACATAGTGTCCTAGTCCTTTGCAATTGTAGCAGACCAACTGTCCCTGACCTTTGCCAGGTCCTCCTCCACCTCAGCCTCTTTTTCACCCCTGAAATCCTATCCATGCCATCCTTGCACTTTGGTCAGGGGGCCGTGTTTTGACATGAACCCTGTAGGTGGGAGTTATATCCATCACCAATTCATAACTTTTGCAATTATGCTCATCATGCTGTACTAACCTACAAAAGTTGTAGAACAATTCTTGCAGTGTTTATACAAACTTCTGCAACAGATGACAATTATCCATGGCATGTTTTCCTACTACCTAACACATAGCACACCACAACGTAGGCCCTGCTCTTGGTCCTGCTTGAGCTTCCAACTGTTGGCTTATTGGGGCCTGACCTAGGTTCAGAGTTAATTAGCCAAACAAATCCCAGTACTACTGGCCCTTTTGGCAACAGTCCGTAGAGTGCGGACTGAAGTCTCACCTGAAGTAGTATGGGTGGGTGCTAGAACTAAGCTTTCACACCCTAGAGATGTCTGATGAGTTTGATTAGTCCATAGTTTGTCCTTACACGCAGGTTGCTCTGCACACTTTCTCATTCCTCGCAGCCTGATATACTGCCTTCGCACAGACCTACCCAAGGGTTGTGCGCCATGCTCTGTGTTATTACCCAAAATCTTGCTTATATTCCAATATTAGTTAATTATCTTTACCTACTTGAGTGCTTTAAGTTATACTTAACAACGTAGAACCTTCATACAGGTGCGCGCAGTAAATAAATAGTATATTTGCAAATTATATCAATCATGTATTAACTCGAGAACAGATACACATAATTCTATAAAAACTTCTCTTTATTGATTCTTTCCATGGTTACAGACTCGACTTGCCTTGTACACTCAGCTGGAGGGGTCCGCGCACTCAGTTGTAGACTACTAGGCCTCTACACACATAGTTGCAGAGCCTTCTCCTACTCTACGACCCATAAACAGACACTACACTTTGACCCAACCATTTAGACTTCTCATGCTCATCTATATCTCTCCCTATTTTTACACTTAGAGCCTCACTCTATTTATACAATCCCATGGTCCACGGACCATGGGTAGGTCTATCCCACAGACATTACATTACAAAAATAGGGTAGAAAGCCCTATGACTCTATCATACTTTCATGCCACGTGCCCATAATTCGCATAGATTTTACAACAAGATTTGTTCAAAACTTGGGCTTTAAGCCCCAAAACATGCCTTGGGGGGATTTCATGCCCAAAAAGCCCCCAAAACAAACATCGTGACTCATGTTCGAGTCACTCTGTCGGTGCGACGATATTTGTGTGGAGTCCCTCCAAATGTTCTCAAACTGCGTAGAGGTCAGCAGCACACTATGCTACTATTTGCTGGATCTGTTGCCTACATTACTCCAAGACCTCTATGTTGGGAGTGCTTCTCTGCATTAGTACGTGCATCCCCTACATGTGTGCGAGCTTGTCTTTGATTTCTGCCATGATGGTGAAGGGCTTGTCGATCCAAGGCTAAGCACATGCCTTCAAGACTGCTTCCTTATGTCATGCCGCATCCACATCTGCGCAAGCCTCTGAGTGAGGACCACCATCTATGCAGTTCCTCGAAGAATATCATACTTCTGTTGGAGTTCTCACGCCTCTGTCTCTAAGTGTTGGATGTTGGGGTACTCCTACAAGTTTGAGAGGACCTCAAGTGATTCTTCCAACATACTGGTGCACTCTCGCACTGCACCTCCAATCCCATGCACTCAAATTGTGATAGTGCTAGCACACTATTCTCTAACTTCTAGAGGGGTGGATGACTACGCCTTCAACCACAACTCAGCGATCTGAAGGTTCAACTCCAACTAAACCTTTGTCATTTCTTCCCTTGCCTTGCGGACCCCTGTTGCTAACCTGTGGATCCGCGCTTCTGCTGGTATGTCTATTGGGATGACTAGCTCCAAGATGCTTTGGAAAGCATCATCTATCACATGTACCAGTTGTTGATTCTACGACACTACTTCATCGTGCTACAAGCTCAGTTGTTCCATATTTATTTTCTGCTCACTAAGGACTTGCAGTGCATGACTCTCCCTAGCACACAGCTCTATAGTTCTCCCATCCTATAAAGAATAAAAGGTCTCTCATGGAAGTGTAACCATATTAAGACTGAGACCTTTCAATGCACTAAGTATAGGCCTGTCGACCTCATTTGATGTCCCTAGTGGTCCTTCTGGTAGCATTATGGTATTTGTCATCCACGCACGCAACATCTGCTCTGTTGCTGTTGAGTCGACTACGAGACTAGCTAAAAGGGTGCCAATCTGAGGAGGATGCGCCTGTAATTTCTGCAACTACGCTCTGAGGGCTCCCAACACAATCTAGTTCTCCTACATGAAATCTTGGAGAGACTCATTGGTGACATCACGTACCTTCTCATTGATGTCCTACAGATCAACCTGAGTTAGGGTGATTGAGTTAATAGACAATTTTGATGCCTGACCTTCTTAAGAAACCCTGTACACTTTGTTCGGTGTTGGCACTCTAGCTGTATCGATGTAGTTTGTGGGTCTGTGCCTCCCTCTTCTGTCTCTACTTCCTCTTCTCTTTGCCCCTGTGAAGGTTTTTTTTGGCCCTCGCCCGTCTTTGCGACTGCCTCTTTCGCTACTACTGCTACTGTAGCCTTTTCCTAATCAACTGCTTTCTATGCTATATCTCATGTCACCCACACTTCTGCTACCGCTGCTTCCTTCCTTCACTTTTTGGCCAACTGTCTGATGCACAACTTCGCCTCATCTTTCCTTCTTTACACCACCAACTTCCCAATCTCTGCAATGTCTGGGGCACACCACTCTAGTGACAATGCCTCCAGTACATTGAAGATGACGTCGTCTTTGGCTACGAAAGATAGCTTTTTCCACTATTTAGTTAGGTCCTTGCATGTTCTTATATAAATGTTATGCATGTCTGCTTTGAATTCTACAAAACCCCGTAGATTGTTGTAAATAGTGGCTGAAAATCGCGACTTACAATTGATCCCCATTCTAAGGTTCATCTCCATGAACACCCAGAATATTTTATTGTTGCGGATCCTCTTAACATCCTTTGTTGCCCAGAGTGAAGCATACCTCATGGCCTCTGGTAAATCCCTGTCAATTATGGGGAATTGACTATCCTCCAGGAATTCCCCAGCCATGAGCACTATAGATAGCAGAAGCCATGCATAGTAGAACATTGTGCCCTGTTTCTGAGCTTCGCAATGATTTTCTAAAAACTGCTTGCATAGGAACTCAAACCAGTTAAACTGTACCCCCTTCACGCACTTCTTAGTTGGTGCTACCACCTGCATGGGTACTTCATCTGCGCCACACTTGCGCATGACCTTTCATACTAGGATTTGGGTCACCACACGTACTACTTTCTCCTTGATGCTAGAGATGGTGTAGCCCCTCTTCTTCTTTTCCATCTTGTACTTTTTCTTCATGGTCTCTGCGATGGGAAAGTCACTGCCTTTCCCTTATGATATGTCCACAGGGTCCTCTCCTTTACATGGAAGCTGGGAGACGTAGTGAAGCAAATTTTCCGTGATGGGGATGGGCTCCTCCAGCCACAAACACCCATCATGCACCAGGCAGAGCAAATTCCTGATGACAAAAATGGTTATTAGGGTGCGGTGGAAGTGTAACATCCAGAGCAGGTTTAGTTGCCTAGGCTTTTCCACTCCATGCAACCACTTCCATGGCTCTAATTTTGTCACCCCCACCATATGTTCTACTTGGGCTTCATGAGGTTCCTTGTCTGAAGGTGAGGGAACTTCTCATGGTCAGTGAGGTCCCAATCTTCAAATTTTAGTCTTGGCACCCGCCCAAGGTGCATACCCTAAAAAATAATGTTATCTGGGAGGAGCGGGGTCTAGAGCGAGATCTTGGTCTCATCTAGGTCCTTCAGCACTTTCAACTTCCATTTTCATGGGGGGGCACAGGTGGGAAATTTTGTCATGGGGTGCACAGGCTAAGTGCCTCCTCCATGCCTTCATCCTCATCCTCTGTGATGATAAGATCCCCCAGATCTTCTTCTTCTTCATCTATCTCTATGGTGATGGCTTTCCCCTTCTCCTCCATTCATGACATGCTGTGCATCAGGTTCCATGGGGACACATATACGAGAATCATTACTTGTTTGTCCTTCTTGGGTCTTCACGTGCATGGTGATTTCGAGATTTCCGCCACAACCCCAATGCCTTTTGGAGCATCTCCCATAGCAGGAGCTTGCACAACCTCTCCGGTAGTCATTTTGGTTATCTCCATAACATCCTTAGCTATTGCCATTATATCGGTCTAGAAATATAGCACACGCCAACTCAGGGGCTCAATCAATGCTCGGCTCACAACAATCAGGGCTTTGCTCAATCACTGAATTTGCAAATGACCAAGTGTTGTTTGTTGGGCAGCCCTTTATATTTTATAGCACTTTTTGAATTTGAATTAGGCCATTCCCCCCAAGTTCGGTTGATTAATGTTCCCTTGGCGACAAATTTTTCCAAATCTTTCCCATAAATCGCATCTTAAATGCCTACCACTCACTCTATTTGGCCTCAAGTAGAGCATCCCATCATGAATATTGATTTCAATGGTCACTGTTGAGTTGGTAAATCCCCTCTGTGGACAGAGGCGATCCCACTAGCCTGACACGGGTCTAGCAACAATCACACACGCTACACGTAGGTTCCTAATTGCATAAATTAAATATCGATCAGAATGATCTACCTGGAATCCAACGCTATTTGTTGTAGAAGAAACGCCGTTCCCGTCCTTTAGCTTTGGCTGGTCACTATCCTTACGCTCCACGTATGGACACCTGCACAAACAAAGAACAAACCAACACAAGCGTAAAATCCAGTACATGCAATTATATATCAGTCAGACAAGATATAACTCAAATATCATCAGAAGACACGTGAGTGGAGCCATAATGATAGTCGTTCATTATTCAATTAAAGAAGAGAAGGATTACAACCAAAGAGGCCTGACGTTGAAATCTCCTC
>APFE030919521.1:2824-22820 GCA_000404065.3 Pinus taeda | reverse complement strand
GTTGAGACTTCCCTTTTCAGGTTGAAGTTTTACCTTTTATGCGGGGTGAGACCTCCCTTTATGGTTGAAGGTTTCCCTCTTTAAAACAATAGGATCACTTCCTCTAGCAGAAAACTTCAGTTTCTTGCCAGTTTTGAAGAGTTCCGGGAACTGCACTAAGCGTTCCAGTGTTGGTGGCCATCCTTAAACCACCGCCCTTTATACCAACATTTCAGAGAGCACATTCAGCCTAGTGCTGCCATGCATTTTTGCACATTTTGTATTACAGCTCTCTTCTTGGACTCATACATAACCCTTCGGATTAAGGGGGGGAATGTTGGACACCTAATCCTCAATGGGTTAGTGTGGAAGCCAAATGGACAAAGCAGTCCAAGGGACCTTGGGATGTGAATCCCAACGGTCACATAATGTGCCATAAATATACATCATTTGTAAATAAAAAATGTACTACATGTTTTATCTTTACTATTTTGTTCTCGCTCACCATTTGTGTTTAACATGAAAGCTGAGTTACAAAAACTTTTAGATGTAAACTTTATTTATCCAATCCGATAGCAAGTGGGTCTCTCCACTAGTAGTAGTGCCAAAGAAGAATGGAAAATGGAGGATTTGTGTAGACTACAAAGAATTGAACAAAGCAACTCAAAAAGATCACTTTCCCCTTCCATTCATTGATTAGGTATTAGATTCATTAGCAGGAAATAAATTCTTTTCTTTCCTAGATGGCTTCAGTGAGTACAATTAGATTAAGATTGCCCCTGAAGACTGGGATAAAACTACTTTTACCTGTCTTGGGGAATATTTGCCTACAAAGTCCTACCCTTTAGCCTATGCAATGTGCCTGTCACATTTCAGAGGGCCATCCTCAGCATCTTTTCAGATTCAATAAATGAAGGGCTCGAAGTATATATGGATGATTTCACACCGTATGGAGACGATTTTGAGCCAGCACTAGAAACATTGGAAAAGGTGCTACAATGATGTATTTCCACCAAGCTCTGCTTGAGCCATGAAAAGTGTCATATGATTATGACCAAGGGACTCATCCTAGGTCATTATATCTCAGTAGCCAGAATACAGGTAGATCCAGCCAAAATTCAAATAATTTTGTTAATACCTACTCCTACCACACAGACAAAGGTACGCAGTTTTCTAGGATTTTCTGGTTATCATAGGAGATTCATAGAGCATTTTTCTCAAATAGTTGCACCTTTATACGCACTGACAGGGAATTTTGATTTTATTTGGACATATAAATGTGACCGTGCTTTTGAGGATTTGAAAAAGCTTGTGTCAACAGCCCCAGTGCTCAGAGGCCAAAATTGGGATATGCCATTTCAAATTTCATCTGATGCTTCAGACACAGCTATTGGAGCAATCCTTGGACAGGAAGAAGATAAAAAACCATATGCAATTTATTATATTAGCAAGAATTTATCTCCTGTTGAACTAAACTATATCGTAACTGAAAAAGAGTTTTTAGCTGTAATACATGTTGTAAATAAATTTAGGCACTACATCACTGGATATCCTGTTGTTTTATATATAGATCACTCTGCCATAAAATACTTAGCAAATAAACCTGTTACAAACAGTAGAGTAACAAGATGGTTGATTTTAATGCAAGAATTTGACATCACAATAAAATATCGACCTGGGAAAGAGAATCTTGTAGCTAATTTTCTCTCATGAATGTCGAAGCCAGCAGACACAGCAATAGTCGAAGATTGATTCCCAGATGAACATTTGTTTGTTGTTACTGTCAAGACACCCTTGTATGTTGATGTTGCAAATTATTTAGCAGTAGGTAAATTACCAAAGCATCTAACCCCCAATGAATGAAAATAGATTGTGCAACGTAGTACCCGATTTTCTTGGATTGGAGGCTACCTATTTCATACAGGGGCAGATATGCAGATCAGAAGATGCGTCCGTGAAGATGAAATATTTGACATTCTGAAAGCTTGTCATGATGGACTGTGTGGCCAAAAGAACTGGTGGAAATGAGGGTTTTAAGCTCACGGATTCAACAGATCGAGGTACTAACTCTGGAGAAGAACAGGGCCAGAGCGGCAGAGCTCCACAGAAGGGGGTAAACTCTGACCCGACAAATGGAAAATGCGGGGTCCAATGGGACCCCATCATACAAACAAATAATGATGAACAAGACGACAACACAGGATGGGGTGTAGATAGCAGGTTATGATAAGTCAGATTAGGAAAATCCAACCAGCAAGGAGAAGAAAGGCAATGAAGGTAATAATACTAAAAAACTGAAGGAAAAGGAAGAAAGCAAAAGAACAGAGAGTAGAGATAGCAAGAATCCAACCCAAGGACATTTCTCTCATGGAAACAAATAGGAGAAGGAGCAAGCAGGAGCAGAGGAAGAGGTTCTAAGTCAGTATAAAGAGGAACAAGGGGGAACGACGTCAACACCCAACAGAAAAAAGAACCAGGGTCCGTGTAAGCCCAAAGCTGCAGAAACCCTAAGGGTTGTGATATCGGATCCTGAGATTCAGTCATATCAGGATCATATGGTCGAACATGCGGTGATATGCAGGTTCATGGGGTTCTGGCCAACAGAATGGGCTCTGTGTCAGTGGATAAAGCAATAGTGGAAACCCAGAGGAGATGTAAGATTACACTTAGGAGCTAAGGGTTTCTTTACTGTTGTTTTTTCTAATTTAGAAGACAAGGACTAGATATTCGATGGAGGGCCTTATTTCTTTGCCTCCGCAGGTCTATACATAAGGCCATGTAAACCCAACTTCATACTTGAAAAGGAAACCTTCAAGCAGGTCCCAGTTTGGATACGACTCTTTTCCCTATTGATTGATTATTGGGGACATGTATCTCTAGAACAAATAGGTAATAAGCTAGGGACCTACATCAAGGCCTCAGAAGCGACATTGCAAAAAAGGTATACCTCTTGTGCCAGAATCTGCGTGGAAAAGGATGTGTCGGGAGCTTTGCATGAGGGCCTATGGCTAGAATATAGAGATGAGGATTATTTCCAAGCCATAGACTATGAGAAAATCCCATTCTGTTGCAAGAAATGTCATGAGCATGGTCATTTAATCAGAGAATGCCCACTGAACAAGGTAGCAGGGGATCACAAGGATGGCAAAGGAGAGAAGAACAAGGAAATCTTCACCAGAACGAAAGCCAAACAGAGAGCAAATAGAAAATACCAAACCAAGGCAAGCACTTCACAAGGAAATATGAGCAATGCTTTCGAAGTCTTGGAAACTGAGACGTAATCAAAGGACAACATTAAAGAATAAGAAACCGTGAAAATAAGTAGATCTACAATAGTGCAAATTTGAAAGAACCGGAGATGAACCCTTTGAGTATCATTCCCCAGGTTCGAGAAACAACAGAGGGGGTTGAAGAAGACTCAGAAATGTTCACCAGTGAATTCGAGAGTGAAGATATGGAATTAAGCGATATACTAGAGCAAGAAGGTATGGATCTACCAAACATGGTTGAGAACTGGAAAAAGAAAGGAATGGAACACATATCGGAAGAGGAGATAAAGAGCATTAATGACATACTCATAGCATGGCAAAGGGCAGAGATGGAGTTGCAAAGCAAGAGCTTGGGTACAGTTAAAGGGCTTGGGGTCTATACACAGGGATTGCATCAAACCTCCACAAGTTACAAGCATCGAAAAAAGAGAGGAAGAAGGACCAACAACGAGGCATTACAAGAACTAGGACAAATGCTCTTAAATTCCGGTAAGATGAAAGCCCTAGAGGCTTTTTCACTAACCTTTTAAACTCTATTTAAAATGAAAGTTCTATCTTGGAATGCTAGAGGGCTAAACAGCCAAGCAAAATAGTGTCTATTAAAGAATAAGGTCCAAAAGGAACAACCAGACATAGCGTTTGTGCAGTAAACTAAATGCTCAAGAAGCACGGTAATCAGTATCAGCAAAAAACTAAGTGCGTGCATGTAATACTTGGAGACAACTAGCAATGGATGGGAGGGAGGCCTGATCATTCTATGGAATCCACAAGTAATACAACTCCTTTCCTCTGAGACAGCTAGATCCTACATAGCTATAGAAGTTCAAGTAATAGGAAACTCTGAGACTTATCTTTGTACCAATGTCTATGGCCCCCAGAAGCTAGAGGATAAGCTTCTAATTTTGAGAACTCTGCTTAACCTGAAGCTAAGACATCCCCAAGCTAAGGCGATCTTTGGAGGTGATTTCAACATGATCACCACAATCACGGAAAAGAGAGGAGGTATAAGGAAACTCAACAAAGACTCTAAAGCTTTCCTAGACTTTATTAAGTCGGCGAATCTAGTGGATGTCTTCCCCAAAAGTGGTGTTTTCACATGGAAAAACAAAAGAGGAGGGGAAAAGAAAATAGCCTCTCGTCTAGATAGATTTTTAGTAACAGAAGGTATACTGATGGAAGAAATCATTGTGGAATCGGATATTCTTCCCAGTGGAGGGTCAGACCACTAGCACATCACATTGACTATAGCAATACATGGCACTCCTAGAAATAAACCTTTTAGGTTTGAAAAAATCTGGCTCATTCATCCTGAGTTCATTCAAAAAATTGAACGATGGTGGAAAGAACCTTTGGGTATTAAAGGTACCGAAATGTATCGGTTACAGGGTAGGCTAAAACACATTATAGCCAAAATCAAAATATGGAATCAGGAATTCTTTGGGAATATATTCAAAGAAAAAAAGAAACTAGAGGAGCAATTAGAGCATATACATGAATAATGGAATCAAGGGAACATAAACCAAGAAACTGTGAACAAGGAAAAGATTCTTATACAAGATTGGAAACTATGTTGCCAATAGGAGGAAACACTTTGGAAGCAAAAATCTCGAGTTCAATGGCTTAAGGAAGGAGAACAGAACACGAAATTCTTCCATAGATCAGCAATGGACCACAGAGGAGCCAACAAAATTCTAAGCCTTAAAGATGAACAGGGAGCCACGATATAGACACATCAAGAGATCTCCAACCTTCTTACTATGCATTTTAGTATAATAACTCAAGAACCTAGGATTGACAGAATGGAGGCCATTGATGAACTTACTTCATCCACCCCCAAGCTAATTACGGAGGAGCAAAACTTGGCTTTAACTTGGGAAATTACCCTGGAAGAGGTGGAAGAGACTGTAAAAGAAATGCCTAATGATAAAGCACTTGGGCCTGATGGATTCACCATCAACTTTTACAAAGCTTGTTGGGAGATAGTCAAAACAGAAGCCTGGGAGGTAGTAGAGGATTCTCGGCGCTCAGCTTCAATCCTCAAGTCCCTTAATTCTACATTCCTTGCCCTTATTCCAAAGGAGGAGGAAGCTAACACACCCTCAAAGTTTCGTCCAATTGCGCTATGCAATGTCTTATACAAGATTATTTCCAAAGTAATAGCCAATAGAATGAAACCCATACTTCTAGGAATTATATCAGAAGAGCAATCAGGCTATGTAGAGGGGAGACAGATTTTGGACAACATCTTACTAGCACAAGAGATGATTCACACACTTCAAACATGGAAGAAATCAGGTTATGATGCAACTAGACTTGTCAAAGGCATATGATAAGGTTAACTGGCACTATCTGGAAGAAATGTTGAAAGCCTTTGGCTTTGCTGAACAATGGATAGTTTGGATCCTAGCTTTGGTCAAATCCACTAAATTTCAATACTAGTTAATGGAGCCCTGACTACCCAGTTCTCTCCTTCACAAGGTCTATGGTAGGGGGATCCTTTATCCCCCTTCCTTTTTGTGATTTTAATGGAAGGTTTAAGTAGACTAATCCATAAAGCTAAAGAGGAAGGTGTTATTGAAGGACTTCAGCCCCTGCCCTCAATTCCAGCAACTATTCACCAACAATTTGTTGATGATAGATGTTGCATGGCACTCCCTCGATTAAAGAAGCCTTGGGTTACAAAAGTCTTCTCAATCTCTTCTGCAGGGCCTTAGGTATGGAACTAAATCTCTCAAAATCTTCTATCTTCTTTTTCAATACTCACATATATGTTCAAAAAATTCTTTCCACCATCCTAGGCTTTAGAAGAAGTAGCCTCCCCTCGAGATACCTAGGAGTTCCATTAACAGACAAGCCGTGGCAAAAATCGCACTGGGAAAAGATTTTGGCAAGCCTGGAAAAAAGATGTCAGCATTGGACCCATAGAGCCCTTAACTTCACAAGAAGATTGGTCTTAACCAAAGCAGTCCTCCAGGCCATTCCACAATACATGCTTTCCATTCTTCCAGCTCCCAAGGGAGTACTGCAGAAGATAAGGGTCATCCAAAGGGCCTTTCTCTGGTCAGGTAATTTAGAGAAGAAGAAATGGTCGCTAATGGTGTGGAATAAGCTATGCAAACCTAAACATTTGGGAGGGCTAAACCTGCAGGACCCATCCACGGTTAACTGGGCTTGTGGGGAAAAATTATGGTGGAGGTGGCTGAAAGAACCTAAATTACCCCGGGCCAAACATTGGAAAGAAAATTATGCGCAAAATCACAGATTGCAGAACTTAATCCAAATGCAAGACAATCCAGAAGGCTCACCAATTTGGAACCTAGCGAGAAATAACCGGCACATAATCCAGGAGCAAAGTTTTTGGCAAATTCATGATGGAAAAACAACCCTTTTCTAGGAAGATGCATGGCAACAACTCCCCAAGCTAGAAAGGCCTGAATTCTTTGATATCCAAAGAAGCAACCAAGAGCTAGGGAGAACCACAGTTAATCAGTATTGGAAACCTAATGAAAGTGACCAAGTGTGGAGAAATTGGTTATTCAATGAGATAGATCTTCTAACCAAAGTAAACAACGGTTTAGAGGACCTGCGAACTCAGCTAGCCAAGAGAAGGATAAGGAAAGCAGGGGGCAGTGACCAATTATGCTGGGGAAAGCTTGAAGGAGGTAACTTCATACTTAGAGAAGCCAAAACACACATTGAAGATGCTGCGCATGAAGAAAAAGTCAAATGGCATAGCAAAGTTTGGGACGCCCAACTTTGGCTGAAGATCAAAACATTCCTATGGCTCCTAATGCATAGAAAAACGTTAACTTGGGAGAATCTCTGGAAAAAAGGATTCATAGGTCCTTCTGGTTACCCCATGTGTGGAACGGAAGAGGAAAACATGAATCACCTCTTCAACACCTGTGATTGGGTAGATAGTATATGGAAATGGGCGGAAACCATTCTTCAAAGGACGGATCGGGTTAGGAATTCAATTCAAGAAACAATCGACAATTGGAGTGTTAATTTCTCCAATACCCAATTGGTTAATACCATTTGGAAACTCGTACCAGGCTTCATAGCATGGACAATATGGAAAGAAAGAAACCAAAGAGTTTTCCTAAATGAAATTAGAGGCATAAACCACATAAAAGATACAATTCTTCAAAATATCAAGCAAACCGTTCTTGCCAAAGGAAAAATAGAACAGGACAAAAACATCTATGGTTCGAACTTACAGATTCTGAAAGCTTTTGACATTGACATGGGAACCTTCGCGTCTTCTTCGAATCGTCGATAAGAGATAAATACCAGTCTGAATTCCTAGATTCTACCACCAACAAGCTTCCTCAAACTCAATTTTGATGGAGCCTCTAGGGGAAATCGGGACCTGCTGGCATTGGAGGTGTTCTTAGGGATAGTAAAGGTGGAATTCAACACATTTATAGTCAAGCACTCGGTGAGGGAAATAACAATGAAATGGAATTTGCAGCACTGGAGTAAGGTTTGAAAATTCTCAGAAGACTGAAAGCGGGAGCCACTGTGGTGGAAGGGGACTCTCAACTGGCGGTTACGGCAGCAAGGAGATTGTATACAGGGGCCAAAACAAGTAAAGTCACTCGGCACTGGAGGCTTGCCAAGGTAACATAGATCATTGCAGAACACCTATCTTGCCTGGATGGTTTAATTTTTCAGGCAGTTAGACACAAGGCTAATACAGTGGCAGATCACTTGGCGAATTATGGAATTGATAATTCCTCTACTAACTTAGACAGCTGTTGGCAGGAAATCACATGCACAGAGCTAAGAAACATGTGCACTCTTCTTTTGAGGCAAGACATCATTTAACGAAATAAGAGGCTAAGGGGTACGAGGATCTTCCCATTATGTGGAGAATGACACCACCCAATCAAAGGGACGTGAGGATAAGTGGTTGGCAGACTAAAGGAGTACAAGGAAGGAAGTGGAATTCAATTTACAAGCACGTAGGGATTGGTCCAAGGAGTGCAACGAACAAAAATTATGGGCACCGCCAGCATCAAAACATTAAAGAAGACACTTGGCACTCAACGAAATGTTTCAAGTGTGGCAGACTTAAAAATAAGGATTCGGCTTATCAACAAAAATGTGAAAACCAGAGCAGCAGTTATTATGAATGGACGTGCGATCATGAGTGGACGAGATGGGAAGCCTCAAGAGATTCATGGTTTCCCTCCTCTATAATTGCAAACTCCAAACGCAAGAGCAAGGCACTGCTCTCCAACAGAAATCAGCATAGTTGCAAGTGTGTTCTTAGAAGGTTTCGTGTCTTGGTTCTCAACCATAGAAGAATGGCACGGGAGGGTAGTTGAAATGCTTCGGCCAATAAAGACTTGTAGAATTCTCGGGAGGTGTATGAAACGAGAACTTCCATGAAGGAGAAGTGCAAAATTAAGGAATTGGAAGCAATTGTTGGAGAAGAGGAAGAGAACTTGGAGGAACATGAGCTAGAAAATGAGATGGAATGGGTCCAGGATCCCGACACGGTTACCGCTCGGGCAACTCAATTCGTTCATACGCAGGCGGAAATGTGGCACATGAAGACAATTTTAGCGAAGGCCATGAGTATGCAAGGAGAATATCTCAATCAGGCTCATCAAGCCATCTCAGTTTTATCCGTAGATCATATGGCAGTTCTGGAAGCCCTAGATTTCAAAATCAGTTCTCTGGAGCAGCAATTTGACAATATCTCCAAAAAGATGACTATGCTGATTAGTCTTTTGAGGCACACTATATGCCAGGATGCCTCTGTTGTGGGGGAACGAGTGGAGGAGGCCACGGGAACCAGTCAAGGGAAGCGTTCGTCTCAGCACCCACCTCTGCCGAACAAAGCCACTACTTTGGCCAACTAGGAAACCACCACCAAGGATTATATCATTCTCAGGATGTAATGGCTTGTTGTGGGAGTCTCAGTGTGCTTTTGATGTTCAGCATTTGTTATGTTTCTGTTTTGCAAGTTTACTGGTCTACTAGCTGTTTCTCTGTTTCTCATGTTAAATGATCTTCTTCATAGTTTTCTTTGTCTGTCTTGAAGGACCATATGGTCTAATGTATCTCTGTTTTCCAGATGCTAAGTTGAATTCCCTGTTTTGTTGTGCCCAACCTTTCTTTTTGCCACCTGCATGGTGAGCCTTGGGGTCATTTTGATAGTCTGTGCGGATGTTAAGCATTGTAATTGGGCAAGGGTGTCGCTCTTTAGTCTACATGAGCAGACCTTTTTGTACTCTATGTATTCTATTACTTAATATGAAATGCTGATTTACACAAAAAAAAATGACAAACCGTGTGGCGGACATTTCACAGATCGCAAGACTGGTCACAAGGTTTTGCAAACATGCTATTACTGGCCCACAATCTTTAAATACGCTAAGAAATTTGTTCAAACATGTGACAATTGCCAAAGAGGACAATTACCAAAGAGCATGACGCCCTAGACAATCCGACGAAATGCCTTTAAACCCACAGTTAGTAATCAAACCATTTGAGCATTGGGCACTCGATTTTGTTGGTACGATCAACCCATCATCAAATCAGAAAACATATATTATAGTAGAAACAGAGTATGTTACCAGATGGGTTGAAGTAGAGGCACTTCCAAGAGCTACAAAGGATTCTGTAATACATTTTTTTTTCCAAATATTTTTGCAATATGGCCTCCCGAGGGACATAATCACGGATGGAGGACTGCAGTTTGTAGGTAATAAAATTGTTGCAACATTAAAAAATTATCCATTCAGCACAAAATCACCACTCTGCATCACCCGCAGGAAAATGGCTAAGTAGAGAGCACAAATAAGGTGATAGAGGCAATACTTACAAAAATAGTTGCATCGCACAGACACGACTAGGCTTCAAGATTTCCCGAAGCCTTGTCGGCATACCAAACAACTTGGAGAAATACCACCGACCATTCACCATATTTGCTAGTATTTGGAAAAGAACCCATCTTTCTAATAGAGTTTGAAATACAAACATTAAGAATAGCACAGGAGATCGGTCTGAATTTAAATGAGGCCTAGACTAACAGATTACAACAAATTAATGAGCTAGATGAAATCAAGCTCTCGGCTTTTCAACACACAGCATTAATTCAACAGCAGAGAGAAAAATGGCACGACGCCCTGATCAAAACAAAAATCTTCCATGAAGGAGATTGGGCATTCCTATATGATTCTAGGTTTCAGGATTTTCTGGAAAAACTCCAGACTCGATGGCTTGGACCATATGAAATACAGAAATTGCATGACAATGGCACCATCACTTTAACTACTATTGACGGATCTGGACATGCCTTTAAAGGAAATGGTCATTGAGTGCAACTGTACCATAAATCGCTTACTCAGTAATCCTTTTACCAACAGTTACGGGAAGATTCTGATATGCAAATTCTTGCTGAGGAAAATAATCCTTCCTCGGCATTGGTTCACTAAATAATCCCATTGTTCTCAAACTTTGTACATAAGTTTTTCTTTTCTGCTTGTATAAACTACTTTCTGTACAGACTTTTACGTTTTTGAGTTTTTTGTTTTTTTGCTGTTCTTTTCCGAAGGAACAACATTTCCGCATCTTTGTTGTTCCTTTCCGAAGGGACAGTACTTTCGCATTTTTGTTGTTCCTTTCCGAAGGAACAACACTTTCGCATTTTTGTTGTTCCTTTCTGAAGGAACGACACCTTCGCATTTTTGCTGTTCCTTTCTGAAGGAACAACGCCTTCCCATTTTTGTTGTTCCTTTCCAAAGGAACAACACTTTTGCATTTTTGTTGTTCTTTTCTGAAGAAATAACATTTTCGCATTTCTATTGTTCCTTTCCAAAGGAATAACACTCCCTCATTTTTGATGTTCCTTTCCGAAGGAACAACACTTTTGCATTTTTGTTGTTCCTTTCCGAAGTAACAACACTTCTGCATTTTTGTTGTTCCTTTCTGAAGGAACAGCATTTCGGCATTTCCGCTGTTCCTTCGGAAGGAACAACATTTCCGAATTTTTGTTGTTCCTTTCCGAAGGAACAACACTTTCACATTTTTACTTTTCCTTTCTGAAGGGACGACACTTTCGCATTTTTCTGTTCCTTTTCAAAGGAACAACATTTCCACTAGATTGCATTTTTGTTGTTCCTCTTAAAGGAACAACACTTTCGCCTGATTGTTTTTTCTGTTCCTCTTAAACGAACCGCACTTCCACCAGATTGTTTTGTCATTCCTTTTAAAGGAACAACCCTCCTTCGCATTTTTCTTTCTGTCGTTCTTTTCGAAGGAACAACAATTTCAATTTCAGATGATCGTAGGTTGTTCCGCCAAAGGATCGGTATTTTATTTCATGCTTGCTTTATTTGTTGTTTCGTTTAAGGAACAACTGTTGTCCCTCTTAAGGAACAACAGTTTCGAGTGTATTTTTTTATTTTGTTTGATGTTCCTCTTAAAGGAGCCACGGTTTTGCGTGCAAATATTCTTTTTGCTGTCCCTCTTAAGGAACATCAGTTGTTCTATCTAAGGAACAACACTTTTTGAGTGCATTTTTTGTGTGTGTGTGTTTCTTAAAGAACATCATTTAGAGGATTTTTGTGAATATGGTTCACTATTCATGATCCCTTTAAGGCACATGCATACATTCATGCAAGAACACAAAAATTAGAAGATACTGAAATTAGAAAACCAAAGAAAAATCGTTATCTTTAGGGAAATTGCTTTGTATCGAAAAAAAAAGGAGGAGGAAAAGACACAACTATTCATATCACTTTGTTGTCTTTATTTTCACTAAAACTAATTTGATTGATTATTTTTATCATGTTAGTTCTTCCTTAATCTTCATAATTCTCTTTGATCATTATTATTGAATAAGAATAAGGGCATATTTTTCCTCTATTGAGATGTTCAGACTTCGTCCACCATCCCTACCCTTAAGGAGTGTTGAACCATCCTCTGTATATAAATAGGAAAGTGCTATATAAAAGAAAAGAAAAAAAAGAGAGAAAAATATATATCTATATGATTACTAACATGATTTTTCAGATGAAGGATAGGGGGTCTCATCAAGGGCCAGCCTACCATGATCATAAGGAAGCAGTGAAATGGCATTCCCACTATGGCCACCACACCAGGGATATGATCCAAGAGGCATATCAGAAAAATAAAAAAGTCCTTGGAACAGGAGGTCTCATCACAAACCGGCCTACCCACCTTTCACTCCTTCCTGGTGAATGGCATTGTGATTCATCTCGTTACTAAGCCAGCACAATGGCTTCCATTCTAACATCACACAACACTTTCCTAGGCATACATAAAGGATTATGGTTCCAAGGGTGAAACAAGCAACTTTGTCAAGGTTATGAACACCTATGGGCAACAGAGCTTTGCTGATGGTATTGAAGTCATACTTTTCATACACCAATAGTCATTATAAACCCTTTTCTTATATCTTTATCTTGATTTCAAATAAGATTATGTTATATAACCCTTTCGAACCTCTTATATATGAAATATCAGTTATAAATCAATCATAATGGTTAAAGTGGATAATGACCGCATGAGCATTTTTACTTATGTCATCTGTCCTCTCCCCTATTTTTCACATCATTTCATAGAATTTCTATATCTATTTACGATTTTCATCATAAGCCTCAATTTTAGTTATTCACTACTTTTGCAATCATTCCATGAATATATACGTTGTTCCTTTTTTCTGTACGGTTGCCATCCAGTACGCTACTCCTCCATTTGTCAGTCGAGGACGACCTATAATATTTTAGGGGGGCATGGGTGATCTCCAAAATACACTGGCAAATGTGTCAATTCCTTATTTGGAGGTACTACGACTCCATCAGATCTCGGAAATAACAAGTTTAACGATATTGACATTTTCCAGTATGCATAGCTTGTTGTTCCATTGTCATTTCTGTGTTTTTTTTTGCTCTATAAAAATTAACAGTGTGCTAAGCTTGAACGAAATGGGAGGCAGAGCAATATGCAGCGAACCACAAGTGCTGATAATTTTTGACGCTGCACGAGCAATTCTGGAAAGAGCAGGATGGATCAATTACCTTACATGGCTATAGCAGTCCCATGAAACTGTGACCATTTAATTTCTGCAGAATTTGCAGGAAGATTATTCCATGGTGAGGGGAAGGCGAATAACGGTAACAGAGGCAGTAATTGCCAAAATATGTGGACTATCGGCAGTTGGACTAGTATGGTCCAAGAAAAAGGTAAGATTTCGAGATGCCATAGCCATCTTCTGGGACGAAGGACGGAACCTTATCATCAAAGGAAAAGGAGTCCTGTCTGCAACCCTGGGAGAACCATGGGCAAAATTAGCCAGAATAGTGCAAAGCTACATCACATGCAATGGGAGAAAGGATGTGGTAAGACCACGCCATCTCAAATTATTAGCAGTATTAAGATAGAAATGTGCTGTAAATTTGCCTGCATATTTAATTTCTTTATTGCATGATGCCACTTGGAGTATAAGGAAATCACGTCATACAGAAATGGTAGTAAGTCATCATGGTTTAATTCGATTAATAGTCAATCATAGTCTTGCTCAACAGCAGTCTAGTTGGGAAGAATTGGTATTTTCAATAGACGGGGGATTGGCCTTACCAGCCCCAGAAAGAAAAAGAACCACCAGCACATCAACTAGACCGCAAAAACGCAGACAGTCCCTTAGATCAAGGAAAACCAGGGGAATGTTGGGAAATCTCCAAGAGGAAAATGTGGAAGAAGAATGGGAAGAATAATTGGAAGAAGAATTGGAGGAAGAAACGGAGCGCTCTGGTGCAAGTCCAGTACAAAGTCCATTGCAGGAAGATGAATTGGTCCAAATTTTAGCCAATATGGGTGAGTATATTCAACCATAGAGCCCGCTAAACCTCAATATTGAGGTAGCACAATCACATGAACACTCTACTCATAGTAAGAGTGCATCTGAGGAGATGAATGATGAGGAAGAAGAAGAAGGGCAATCATAGGAACACTCTGCTCACAGCAAGAGTGCATCTGAGAAGATGAATAACGAAGAAGAAGTAGAAGTAGAAGCCACCCGGGAAATAGCAAATCAAACCAGGGTTACCTCCCCTGAGAAACCTAATCAGGAGGAGGAGAACACTAAAGAAGTGTTCCAAATAGAAAATATGGAAATAAGCCAGGGCGAGGGTACAATCCCTCAAGAACAAAGCCCAGGTCCAAGAAAAGAAACAGTTGTTCCTTCGAAGAAGAAGACGAATGAAATCAAGAGGCTGCGAAAGGAACAACAAAGGCTACTAAATGTAATAAAACAACTCAAACAACAGATAAGGGCCCTAAAAATGGGGAAAATCTAAAAAAGAACAACAAGAACAAGAAATGCAGCCACCTGAACAAAACCCCATAAAATAAAGGCCACGGGGACTCAAACGGAGCCCATATCCATTCAGGACAGCAAAGAACAGCATGCAGTTGTTACAGATGCAGTGACCCAAATAGAAGATACACCAGTTTGTAATAAGGATGTCCAAATAGAGGCACTATCCTCTAGCATCACGACTAACCAAACAAAAGGGACACAGACTATAGGAACTAGATGTCACAATAAGAAGATCCAGGTAGATCTTCAACCCAAAATTGTTTCGACAGACAATGATCCTAGGATAGTGAAACTCCAAGAGGATCTAGCATAGGCTCAGAAAACGACAGGAAAACTCACAAAAGAGATTGTTCCTCTGGAGAAATACCAAAAGTTACAACAACAATTTAAGAACATCAATGCATCAGAGAGTGAGGCCTTTAATAAATGTCGGAAGGCAGAGGAAAAAGTTGAAAAGGTAACAAATAAGCTAAACTCAATCATAAGCCGAATGGATACCCTCTGTTCTCTATATACTGATGTTCTAGCCTATAGGGCACCTGCCAAAAATTATGCTTTATCTTTGTTAGAAAGGTATTTACAGTTAAAAATTAAGGCTGTCTAGGTAGGGGTACCTATAGTGTTAAAAACTATTGATGATTTCATAAACTGCTGTAAACATTATGGAGTGAAAGTCCAGCGATTACTATGTGAATTTTATTTGCATAATTTTGTGTTGGAGGAGGAAATGGAAAGGAATCCCAGTCCTTTTGTGGGTGATATCTAGTTTTAAGCATTCATTTCATTTGTTGTTAACCAGTTACAATGGCTCAAGTCCCATAACACCTTTCAGAGACAAAAAAATGGGTTAGACCTTTGGGTTAGAGGTGAACCGAAAAACCCATTACAGCTGTGGGATAAGCATAGAAGCTTAATGAGAAATAAGGGTGTGATCCAGACATTGGGACCCATTCATAAGCAGTTGTCCAACAAGGGGTAGAATACTTCCTATCCATCAAAGACCCTGCCATAGCAGCAACTAAACTCCGATGGAAGACTTCCAATCGAAATATCCAGGACAGAGAACCCTTCAATTATAAAAAATTTAAATTAGTTGTCGATCACCTGGTTACCTATAGTAGCCTCATCTTGAGAGAAGGTCCACTTTGGCTAGGTTGTAGATTTCGAAGCCCCATGATCTGGTATCCTGCAGCAGGATATAAGGCTATATACGAATTGTATGAGGGGCAAACAGGAGCCATTTTTGAAGTTTTAGCTGCAAATCATGGTTTTAGACCACTTCATGAAAATCCCTCTCCAACCTATTCCCTAACTGCCTTGCATGTAAATTAAATGGTTTTCATGAGGACATGAAAAAGGGTAAGCAAGGCGCTGTGTTGAGAGATGGAAAAGGTATGCATTTTCCATTTATTTCTTTATCTTTTCCTTTGGATCATAAATCCTTTACATTCTAAAATGGTAATATGTTAAAGAATTATGATAGAATTAAGGAGATTTATGATTAATACAAAATAACTAATTATTGTCTTTTTCTATAAAGAAAGTGAAGGGAAAAGAAAATCATTATTCGGAAGCTAAAGACAAAAGCAAGGCAACTGTTGTTCCTCTGTTAGGAAACCGTGTCCAAACAAGAAGAACGAGACTGGAGCATGCAGCTCAGGAAAAGACGACGAAAAAAGAGTGGATACGCAAGAGGACAAGAAGACAACTGAAGATGGAAGATTAAGTGAAGCCCTCAGGATATTTTGATCCTAAGGGATTTCTACTTTAAATGTTATCTATAACCTTGATGTGTCTGACTACCCATTATAAATGGGGCAGCGATTGTAAGACAAGAAGGAGGATTGATTTTTTAGAATTACTGTTGTAATTTCAACTTTGATCATTAACTCTCTTTGAGGAGCGATAGCTGTAACTCTGCCATATATGATTAATATATAACTCAGTTGTTGTTCCATTATCTGATCCTGGATTAAACGCGGGAGTGCTTCCCTGGTGGCTAAGGGCCCGGCCCTAGTGGATCCACTTGCTTCTTGTATCACTATTTTACAATTAGAGTTGTGTGTGGTTTGATTTCCTTTGTGTTTCCTTAATTCGCTTTATTTGGTAATCTTCTGTTTCTGAACATCTCACTAAATTAATCTGTTACATCAAGATCATAATTAGACTGTGTTGATAACGCGATTGTTATTCATAACTCAATGTCGTGTTGTTCCTTTTGAAACAATACTGCGCTGTCTAGTTTAGATTCTATTGTTCACTCACAATTGCAACTGCTGTTCATTTAATTGTTGTTCAATTATAATCACGATTGTCATTCCTTTACACCTGCAATTAATGTTCACTCTGTCGGAATAAGATTACTGATTCTATTACTTTATAGTCGCTGTGTGTTTACACTTAATGAGATTTGTTGTGCCTTTATTATCTGAAGATTGTTGTTCAGTTCATTTCAATTAAATATTGTTGTTCAGTTCATTTTAATAAAGATTGTTGTTCGACTCATTTCTGTAGATTAAGCTTTGTTGTTCAATCTTTTAAATAGACTTAGTTGTTGTTCCTTTTCTACAAGGATTTACTTTCACCTTTTAATTGATAGTGCAACAAGTGTGTTTTAGTAAGAATTTCCAATCGAATTGTTATTATTTGCTTTAGTGTGGATTGAAAGATCTACAACTGTAAAAAACATTGGCTATCGCTATCTAAGTTCTCAGATTGGAGGTCATGTTTATGATTGATTTCATTAGTTGGCAGAGGAAATAGTTATCACTACTGCATCCTTGACTGATAAATTGCTATAGTTTTCTGAATGAATGATTTAAGTTTCAAAGCATTAAGGTTTCTTTTAATTACAAGTAGATTCTATTTCCAGCATCCGTTTACTCTTGTATTTAGCACTATACTGCAAACTAGAAAACATTAATCTTGAATCAAGTGACCGCCTCAGACTAAGTACACTCTTGAGATAAAAAATCGTACCTGGATTGATAATTAATGTAGGATAAATAGGGGTTAAAAAGACACCTTTTATCACTCAACATTCACTAGACCGAGATTTGCAGGGCTTGGATGAGGATGACCGATTGTTGTGATGGGTCTACTTAGTTGGACAACATGGGCAACTTGTGTCATGAACATGAGGTTGGAGACATGGAGCATGGCAGCCTTATGCAGGGACATTATGCAGGAGCACTTGTAGAGGTGTCACTTATGGGCATCCAATGAGGAGTGCCAAGGCAGGGATGTTGTGCAAGTGGATTTGCTAATGTGACATGCAGATGTTTTACTTATGAGCTGATGGAGAGGTTGTTCTCTCTTTTACAACAAGGCCATGGACTGGTTGGAGTTGTGAGCAGGCTATGGAGCATTCCTACTACATGAAAAGATGAGGCATCTTACAGAGACCTTTGGGCCAAGGCATGTATGCTTGCTAAGGTGTTGGTTGGAGATGACTCATGGAGCTCATGATGACATGAGGTTGTGACTTTTGGGGACTTCATGTATGGTGGACTTAGAGGATTTGATGAATTGAGGAGCTGAGGTCAGGGACTTTGATGCAGGATGAGGTGCATACTTTTGAGTACATGTATGGGTGTGCTTGAAAGAGTGACTTGATGAGGAGGATTGATATGAGACACTTTGGAGTGATGGAGTTACAGCGATGATGATGCCTTGGTGGCAACACTTGGGCATGGGTTGAGTCGAGACTTAACCACTTTTGACACATGGGAGCTGATTGATCTATGATCATGGGCAGCACATGGGAGATGAGATGGGTGTATACTTGTTTCTCTGTAGACTTGAGGATGGCACATTGCAAATATGATGGAGGTTGCTTCATGAACCTAGATGTGGCAAATCGAGAGTCGGGTTTGATGAGAGGATCTCTTCACTTTGAGGAGATGGATATTGCACAGATAGATGATGATGTTGGGATAGATGCAACTGATTCCATGCAGCACATTGATACCGAACATCATGGACATCATGCTGCAAATAATATGGAGACTACTTCATGGACTTGGGCATGGTTTATATTTATATGGAGATGGATTCTTGATCGAGTTGATGTTGTGACAGGATGTTCTGAGAAAAGACTAATGATGGCATAAGGATGTGCATTCTTATGGTTTGAGCATGACAGTTGGATCGATCACCCAACTAGTTCAAATCATGGGGGTCGACAGTGTGCAGAGATATGTTAGCATTGTGTTGCAGTATCATGGCAACAGTTCACATGATGGGGATACATGATGGAGGTCGACACGATATGTTGCAGTGAGCATGTAGCTTGAGATGGAGGGGCCAACCTTTCACGATGGGAGCAACATGTGGAGATTGCGACGGATGTGGTTGATGATCATGGATTGAGATGACTTTTCCATGTATGACATATCGGTGGATTATATGCCTTGGTATGGATATCTTGGTGATAGATGGTTGCCGGGATGAGAGATTGTTGAGGATGGCAATGATTTCAAGTGGGGGAGAATGTAACTCCCACGAGCTACAGTTGATGGTTAAGCGAGGGCACACCAGGTTAGGGCGTGGGCGAGCTAGACGAGCCACAACACATGCAAAGGAAATGGGAGAAAATATGATGAAGTTTGGAGTCAACATGTATATACCGTGTGGGTGGTGCCGGGTGTCCCAACGAGTAGGCGAGCTGACGGACAAGCCATCACATGGGTGGGTGGCTGAACATTGTAAACGAGTGGGCCAACATATTGAAATAGCAAACGGGTCGATGGTTGTATGTGCGTTGGTGGGTCGGCTGGGCACCCCACACATTGGTGGAATGCATATACATAGGCAGACGAGTTGGGAGGTTGGGGCATCATTCGATCAACAAGAATTTGGTCAAGAAGTACGAAAGGCAAGCTACGGTAGTTCTGCGGTTGGGTGCAAAATGGCAATGCGAATGTGCGAGCACAATGGGCAGACCCAAGGTTGAACAGAACAGGATGTCGGAGGGCGTACGAGGGCATCATTCAGGAGTCATTCGGGAGGTTCATGCTGGGCGACCCAGTGAGGGCGTCTACCGAACGAAGGACAGGTGAACCAGGCGAAGTGAACATGCAGGCAAGGCGACACGGTGTGTGTGCGCCTAACGGTTGGAACGTTGGACGAGCCAGGTGAGTAACTCATGTAGGGATACTCGTGGGTGGGCGCGCCCAGTGGAGAAGGAACTTGTCATGGTAACACGGGTAGTGGCGCCTGAGTTGGGAAAACGACACGGAGGCTAAACAAACGCGTTCAGGGGTAAACAAAGAGTTGGGTGAGTCGTGCGGTGACCGTTCAGGCGTGCCGACGAGCTGGGCAACCGAGTTTGCCGATGTTTGTAAAATTTGGCTAAGTGTAAATTTGGGTTTTCCTGAAGATTTAACTT